>JAFBJS010001680.1:34609-60052 GCA_016785265.1 Paraplagusia blochii | reverse complement strand
AAAGAAAATATGATATATATTGCAATAATTATAATTACATACATTTGATAAAAAATACTAAAAAACAATCATAAAAATATTTATGAATAGAAAAAATACTAAAAAAATAAGTATTTTAAGGTTTTTAATGCAATATTAACAATAATAATAACAATATAAAAAGATTTTTATTTTTGTTGCAATGCATTCAAGCCACAGTTACACACATTGTCATGATCTTTTTTTTTTTTTTCATCATGATCTTTTTTTTTTTTTTTGCATGATTCTGTGTTTAATTCCCGTCCATTTCTTCAGCCAGGAGGCCCATGTGTGTGTGTCTATGTTGTGCGGAGACGCTGACGCTCTTGTTTGTTTGTGTTTTGCCTGGCAGCCCTGCTGTCGTCGTGGTGCGAGGAGCTGGGTCGCCTCCTCCTGCTGCGTCACCAGAAGAACAGACAGAACGAACCACCAGGAAAAGTCCCCATGCAGCCCAGCATGAGCAGCATGAAGCCCGGCCTCACACACAGGTCAGTGGAGACACTTCCTGCCACTGGAGTCAAACTGAGGAAAGATACTGAGCTGGAAGAGACAGACAGGCTGGTAGACAGACAGACAGGTAGATAGACAGACGGATGAATAGATAGGCAAATGGATAGACAGACAAGTAGATAGGTAGGTGGACAGACAGACAGGTAGTTGGTAGATAGACAGAAAGACAGACAGTAGATAGATAGATAGATAGACAGACAGACAGGTAGTTAGGTAGACAGGCAGACAGACGAGTAGATAGACAGGTAGTTAGATAGATAGACAAACAGGCAGGTAGATAGATAGATAGATAGATAGATAGACAGACTCGTAAATAGATACATACATACATAGATAGACAGACAGACAGACAGGTAGGTTGGTAGGTAAACAGACAGATAGGGAAATGGGAAGGTGGACAGACAGACAGGTAGATAGACAGACAGTCAGGTAAGTAGGTAGATAGACAGGGAGACAGACGGGTAGATAGACAGACAGGTAGGTAGGTAGACAGACGGGTAGTTAGATAGACAGACAGACAGGCGGGTGGATAGATAGATAGATAGACAGACAGACTCGTAAATAGATAGATACATAGACAGACAGACAGGTAGATAGATACATAGGTAGATAGACAAACAGATATACAAGCAGACAAATGGATGTATAGACAGACAGACAGACAGACAGACAGATAAATGAAAGAAGTTTGTTCATCTCAGACAGGCAAGGAGATAAGAAGGTGGGCAGACAGACAGGTAGATAGACAGACAGACAGACAAGTAGGTAGATAGGCAGACAGACAGGTAGATAGACAGACAGGTAGGTAGGTAGACAGGCACACAGACAGGTAGGTAGATAGATAGATAGACAGAGAAGTTTGTTCATCTCTTGGGAGATTCTTATGGGAAATTGAGAAGTCACGCCAACAGTAAAACAACACCTTTGTATCAAGTAAAAAACTACGTCAGCTCTTTGACTATAAGTCAAACCCAACAGATGAGTCACTTCAGCATATTAAATGAATAGTTGTGTTTTTACAAGGGCTGTAAAAAAAAAAACGTTATGCATCATCCCATTTATTATCTCTGCAATAAAATTCTTACATACATTACATATACTATATATTTTTACTGTGATTCGTAAATCAAATTAGAAATTCAGTTTTTATCCTCGTTATTTCCCCTTTCGAATGCAGTTTGACAGTTTTTACAGAATTTTGATTATTTTATTTTGACATTAATGTCATTGTTTACAGTTTTGTGAGTTTTTCCAGACCTTCTAGGTAAATTTATGCAAATTCAAAATAAATAAAAAAACACATGATTCTAAATCATATATTTGTCAAAGACAGCAACTAAAGGAACCACAATTTCCAAATGTGAGAACAGTGGATCACTTCAATCCTGGGTTGTAATGTCATCTGTGGTCCTTTAGTAAGTGTTGATTTTGGGCTGGAAGAAGTTGCTGCTGCTGCAGCTGCTGCAGAGCGATGTTTTTGAAGAACACTGTGTGCTCACACCTCGCTCTGAAAGTGAGCCTGAACTCCAACAAAGTACTGTTCTCCTCTGCTGAGGATCTCGGGGTCATGTTTTGCCTTTGTGAGGAAATATTGAACACGCTGTTCGCTCTGTGATCCCCACCTCTGAGCACAAACAGAGCAGCCGTCCAACATCAGCACCCTCTCTGGACACTTGTCTTTTGTAACCCAGACACACCTCTATATCTGTTTCCAAATCTATTCATTTTACTGGAATATTCTGCCTGAAAAAAACATGTTTTTGCCAAACAACTCATGGATTATTTCCAGTTTGAATGAATATTCCGCGTCGGCGGGAGCTGCCTTAAAGTCAAACACATGTTTTGATCTGTGTTCCAGTGATGGATCCTTTCCCTATGACTCTGTCCCCTGGCAACAGAACACCAACCAGCCCCCTGGGTCATTATCTGTGGTTACAACAGTGTGGGGCGTGACCAACACATCACAGACTCAGGTATGTCCTCGCATCCGCAACATCCAGTTTTTACAGTCACTGCATGACCTGGCAGTCCTTGTTTATAGTCCTTTTTTTTGTTGATCTCAGGTCCTGGGTAATGCCATGGCCAACAGCAATAACCCCATGAACCCTGGGGGGAACCCTCTGGGATCAGGTATGTCTGCCAGCGCTGCCGGAATGAACTCACCTCAGTTCAGCGCTCAGCAGCAACAGTTCCCAAACAAAGGAGGCGCCAACCAGGCGTACATGCAACAGAGCATGTACGGCAGACCAGGATACCCCGGTGGTCCCGGGGGGTACAGCAACAGGTAAGAGATTTCGTCAAGCTGGCAGTGAAAAGCGTTTCGTGTCGTCAGCATTGGTTTTTTTTAACCATTATGTTAAATTTTCAGCTACTCTGGAGGTCCAAATGCTCCTCCGGGGGGTATGGGAATGACATCCCATTCACGTCAACCCGGAGACTTCACCCAGCCGGCTGCGGCCGCTGCTGCCGCTGCTGTGGCTGCGGCTGCTGCCACGGCGACGGCTACAGCAACAGCCACGGTGGCAGCACTACAGGAAACCCAGAACAAAGATATGGACCAATACCGACAGGTAACATGCGTTGCCACTCGTTTGATGCATTACGGCCGATCCAGCCAATGACAATTCACCTCACAGTTCTGTCCTTAAATCGTTTGTCGCCAGGTATGTTCGTCTTTCCAAATGGGCCCCACGCAGGCTTACAACAATCAGTTCATGAATCAGTCGGGCCCAAGAGGGCCCCCTGGTGGTATGAATCCTGCCAACATGGGATCAGGCATGAACAGCCATAACATGAGCGGCCCACCAATGGGCATGAACCAGAGCCGGACCCCAGGAATGGGGCCTTTTGGAGCTCATGGCCAGAGGATGCCCCAGCAGGGCTACCCTGGAGGACCCCGCCAGGGAATGGCCATGCAGGGGATGAAGAGGCCGTACCCTGGGGAGGTGAGGGGACACTCTGTCAGTCTAAGCAGCTAACCTCAGGGAAGCTAAAACACTTGCTTTTAACGTCTTTTCGTCTCTATACCTGCTACCAGGGCAATTACGGGGGTCAACAGTACGGGCCAAACAGTCAGTTTCCGCCCCAGCAGGGACAGTACCCTTCATCAAATGCCTCCAGGCCGCTGCCATCTCCGAACTACCCCGGCCAGAGGATGCCGGGGCAGCAGGGCCAAGGACAGTACCCTGGGGGCATGGGCATGGGGCAGTATTATAAGGTGAGACACAGCTTATCCACATTGTTATTGTTAAGCTCTGTGCCTTAAAATAAATATCAAAATAATTTCCATATCAATTGCAGCAAGAGCCCTTCAACGGTCAGAGCACCAACTTCTCGGGAGGTGGATACTCCTACAGCCAAGGCAACGCCGTAAGTATTTACACCCAAACACCAGGGATTTGCAGTCATTTATTAGCAACAATAATCAGTGACTCAGATCTGTTGATGAGGTTTTTTATTAAATAACCTTCTTTTTTCAGCCTCCGAGGCCTGGTAACTACCCCCACTCCCCGGTCCCTGGAAACCCCACGCCTCCTATGACGCCAGGAAGTACCATTCCTCCATACCTGTCGCCGAACCAGGATGTCAAACCACCGTTCCCCCCTGACATGAAACCAAATATGACAGCACTTCCTCCACCGCCAGGTGAATATTGTTGCCATGCTGACAAAAAGAAAACACGCCTGAAGAAAGTTTATTACTTAAACTCCCAACCAACCCTCCTCGTCTTTTTCAGCCAACCCTAATGAGGAGCTGCGGTTGACGTTTCCTGTCAGGGACGGAGTGGTACTGGAGCCTTTCCGCTTAGAGCACAACCTGGCTGTCAGTAACCATGTCTTCCACCTACGACCCTCCGTCCATCAGACGCTTATGTGGAGGTCAGTGAAACTGATTCTTTTGATCTATCCAACTAGTTACCTGTATATCTATGTCTGTTTGTCCATCGATCTATCTATGATACCTTTTTTACTCTGCTTTTTTGCTTTTGTGTGAAAATTTTATGTTGCTTTTAGCACCCCATAATAGGTTCTTAAGAAATACAGACTTCACATATAAATTTCACAATATCCAAAAAGGCACAGTGAGCAGAACTGACTCGATGCTGACTCCCACAGGTCAGACCTTGAACTGCAGTTCAAATGCTACCACCACGAAGACAGACAGATGAACACCAACTGGCCCGCCTCGGTCCAGGTCAGCGTTAACGCTACGCCGCTCACCATTGAGAGAGGGGACAACAAAACTTCCCACAAACCTTTGCACCTCAAGCACGTCTGCCAACCAGGGAGAAACACCATCCAGATAACTGTCACCGCCTGTTGCTGTGTAAGTGAATGAAACACCTTTGTTTACTTCATGAGGACTTCAGCTCCAGTTATTCTTGCAGAGAAGAATTATCTGAGGGTGAACGTTCTGAAATAGACCCAAGATTTATTTCATGTCCTGATGTTTTGGGGTTTTTTTTCTCCAGTCCCACCTGTTTGTGCTCCAGCTGGTCCACAGGCCATCTGTGCGGTCCGTCCTCCAGGGGCTGCTGAAGAAGAGACTGCTTCCTGCAGAGCACTGCATCACCAAGAGTATGACTCATTTTTGTCCCTTTGTACTACTTCATATTCATAAATACATCTTAATTACACAGGGCCACATCTGTTTAGGTGACACCTACTCACACCCCCTCCAGACTGAAATGTTTCTCCTTCTCCTTAGTTAAGAGGAACTTCAGCAGTGTAGCAGCCTCCGCGGGCAACACTACGCTGAATGGTGAAGATGGCGTGGAGCAGACGGCCATTAAAGTCTCCCTGAAATGTCCCATAACCTTCAGACGCATCCAGCTACCAGCACGGGGACATGACTGCAAACATGTCCAGGTTAGTTGGTTTAAGGCTTGGAATGTCCATTATTGTCTGAAAACAAGGCATTTTTTTTCTTTTTTGTAAAAAATGCTAGATTGTGTTGCTTGTGTTATAGATTTTATTCTTTAGATTGGCAAAATTAGCTGCTATGCTGCCATCTAGTGTCTCAAAGGGAAAGCTCCCTTTGAGATACAACTGGTTATATTAAAGCTAATTGTAGGAAACACGTTATATGTCGAAATCCTAGAATTGTGTTATCGGGTTTTCAGGCGTCATGAGTTACAGTCATCTTTTTTTTTATTGAGTACTGTATCTATGTTGTACTTCACAGTGTTTCGATCTGGAGTCGTACCTACAGCTCAATTGTGAGAGGGGGACATGGAGGTGTCCTGTGTGCAAGTAAGTAAATAACAAGTCTAAATATGTTGAAATACTCAATAGGCAAGTTCAGAAATTGGGCTTAAGCTTATTTTTTTTGTTTTTTTTTTCAGTGGCCCTATATATGTATGTATTTATATGTATATATACAGTATATGTTTATATATATATATATATTATAATAACCTGTTAAAAATTTCATGTGTACATATGCATTTATATATGGTTTACAGTGTAAAAATATATACATCAATTTCTTTACACAGCTATGTGTGTTTGTGTATATATTGCACAGTACATGGTATACTATAAAATTATTTTCATTTCCTTCCAGTAAAACGGCGTTACTAGAAGGTCTCGAGGTGGACCAGTACATGTGGGGAATCCTCAACGCCATACAGAAGTGAGTTTCCTGTTTCTCCAACTCTTGAATCTTCTGATTAGAAGTCATCACTAACCTGGACTTTTGTTCGGCCTCAACAGCTCTGAATTTGAGGAGGTCACCATAGATCCCACGTGTAGCTGGAGACCTGTTCCCATAAAGTCAGAGGTGCACATCAAAGAAGACCCAGACGGACCTCTGGCCAAACGCTTCAAGACCATGAGCCCCAGTCAGATGACCATGCCCAACGTGATGGACATGATCGCTCAGCTTGGGCCTGGTCCAGGACCAGGACCAGGACCTGGCCCTGGACCAGGACCCAATCCTTATGCGTCTCACGGTGGTCCTCACAGCAGTGGCAATGGTGGAGATTATCCAGGAGGAAGTAAGTAGAGAGAAAGTGTCTTCCTGACACTTCTCTGTTCTGATAAATGTTCCACTGGAGAACAGAAATGTGTTTTCACTTTGAAATATTCCCTTCTGTTCTTCCAGGCAACAGTTACCACAGCCAAGGGAGCTTCGACTTCCCTCATGTCAATCCCTCCGGTGGTGGACCAGCGGGAGGCGGGGGTGGAGGCGGAGGTCCTCCTTTGAATGACTTCATCCACGGTTCACAGCTCTCCCACCCTCCCGACGGGCCGACTGGGCTGCTCCCCCAGGACAAGCCTCTAAATCACGGCATGAGTGATACAGTAAGTCTGGAGGAATTCCACGGCTGCTGGTTTTCATGTGATGTAATAAAGTATCATCAGGAGAATAAAAAAAGCTAATGTTCTAACTCAAAACTGCTGGAGTTCCTGCGAGTGGCCATACTGCTACACTATAAACTTATTATTTAATATGTGTGTTATTGTAGCCCAAACAGCAACAGTTGCTACTGCAGACTCAACTAGTTTGCTCCAAATGGAATGAATTTGACTCTAAACTCTTCGATTTCCTCACTTTAAAGAGGAAATCTGTATTTGTTGCATTTATGGATTGAATGGTGCGCTTTCAGAGGAGGAGTCCCAGATATCTCCTCCTCTGAAAGCACTCCATCCATCAGAGCACAGGTTCTGTTCAGCAAATGTCACATTTCTCTTCAGCTGTGACATATTATTCAATATATTTCAATGACTACTTCAATACCCTAGTGACACTGAAGGTTAAGTAAAGGTGATAAGTTGCAAAGTCCGCTGTGCATAATGTCTGGTAGAAATTATTATATCTGTTAAGTCCTTATTTAAGCTATTGCTTTTACATTGTTTCTTTTAATTTATATATTTTCTATTATCAACCTTGTCATATTTATATTTCTGAGGAGCTGGAATCAATGAGTGGTTCTTAGTTATTTTAAAAGGGCAAATGCTATCTAGATGCGAGTAAATCCATTGCTGTGGATATTGTTCAACTCGTATCTTGGAGCTTCACTGTATTTTGATATGTATCCTGGAGTAAAATATGATAAAAAGAAATTTCCTCGGTATCTCAGATCTGTTATCTGACTGAGGTGCAGCTCCTGCCTCCAGCATGTGTGCTCAGCCATGCTCACATGCTTATATCAGTGTATAATGTTGCAGCTGTACGCGTCTGCTGATCACAGCTTCCATTTATGAAGTCCGGTCCACGTTATTCATGCTGGAACTCATTCGGCTTCTCCTTCTCCTTCCTGCTCATCACCTCCCCTCTCGTAACACTCCCTCCTCCATGACGCTCAACCCTGTGTTTCTTCCTCCTCTTCCATCTCTCTCGCACCTCCAGATGTCCCACCCCGATCAGTCCCATAATTCCATGCAGCAGAGCTTGCATGCGTCTCCCCACCCTGGCAGCCAAACGGCGCAGCCCTTGCATCACAGTGGCCCGTCATTGCAGCCGCATCGCCAGTCGCAGCCTCAGCCGCAGTCGCAGCCTCAGCAGCCTGGGCAGAACAGTCACACCCACAGCGAACTGAACTTTAACCTCACGTCAGATGGGCAGTTGGGGCAAGGAGCCCAGGATATGCCCGAACCCTCCCTGGATGTAAGTGTGCGCAGCTTCAGCTAACATTCTCTGCTGTCATCCCCTCTGTGCTGTGTGCTATCTCTATGTATAACACCTAGGGTGAAACTCATTAATTTACCCTTTATCTGCTGACCTACACCATAACATCTTACTAACTTTATGCCCCTCTGGGTAGATATTTGTACATTAGACTATATTTGTACCACTAATACCTAGGATTATGACTTTTTCTAGGGTTATGGGTGTCTATACTGTCCAATGACTTCATTTCCATTATCAACTGATACCAATGCAGGCCTGGTAATATTTATTTATTCAACTGTAAAAACCACATTGGATAATAGTGTCTCTAAAATGTAATGTAATAAGCTGCAATACTGCCATCTAGTGACCTTCACTTTAATTACAGTTTCAGATGAAAAACCAATAATTTAGATATCACATAATTTGCCAAAATCAGTCCAATAACCACTATCAGCCAATGTTATTGGACATCCCTTCCTTTCAAAGTCTATAAAGGCATCGCTGCCAGGGGTTAATAAACCCTACCCTGTGGCGGGTCTTTAGTGACTGTGTCCAGTAGAGGACATACATCACGGTCTCTGACCTGGAAGTCGTAGAGGAAGTTGAACACAGAAGTGTTTGAGTTGTCAGCAACCTTCAGAGAAAAGTCTACCAAAACGACGTAGTACTAGCAGTTGTATCAGCTGTACCAGCTTTGTTAAAGTCACCGGGTGAAGACATACTGACTCCTGCTTCCTCTCTGCCTGTGCTCCACAGTTGCTTCCAGAGTTGGCGAACCCAGACGAGTTACTGTCGTACCTGGACCCCCCAGACTGTCCAGCCAACAGCAACGACGACCTTCTCTCGCTCTTTGAGAACAATTAGCCTCTTCCTCTTTCTCTCCGTCCCTTCCCCCACCCTGCAGCTCTTAAACCAACCCTCCTGTGCCTACGGGAGAATGATGTGCTTGACTGTCCGTCCACAGACACTTCACCGACCTCCAGCAGGCATTTCGAGCAGCTTCCTACACTCACAGAACACAGCAGATGAACTCCAATAGAGAAAAGCAGTGACATCTCTTCAAGTTTTTTTTTTTCTTTTCTTTTCTTCTGACTCCAAACACACCATTGACAGCCAGGTTTTGGCGGGCACTAAAGTGATATTATATACATATATAAATATAAATATATATATATGATATTTGTGACTTTTCAACAGAATACTGTGCAGCTATAATTGTTACGTGTACCAACACTGAGGACACTGGAGCCTTTTGGGGCTCAATCAGAAGGTGTTGCAGCTTTTTTTTTTGTTGGTCCTTTTTAAGTTATAATTTTCCTGTTGTGGAAAAAAAGAATATTGTAGGGAAAAAACATTGACTCGTAAGAGTGTGTTTATCCTGTTCTCTGAAATGTGTTCTTCCAAAACTTTGGCTAGCGCCATGTCCTTCGACCTCCAGACTTTCCAGTGTGTGCTGTATTTGTACCGAGTGTGTGTGTGGAGAAACTGAAACGCTCCAGAATCAGAGCACTGACAGGTGACGTCATAGTGTGTGTTCCTGAGCATATGCATTTGTGTGTGTGTGTGTGTGTTAATGTCCATATTTGTGTGTTTACGTCCGAGTGTTTTTGAACGACTGTGAGAAGAGAGACTCCTGATCTGTCTCTGTCCTTCATCTCCATCCGCTTTACATTTTTGCTTTAGCGCTTCCTCGTCCAACTCTGCATCGTTTTGCTCACAAGTGCATGTGTGCCAATGGCTCCCTGTCTTCTTCATCCAAACCTGATCAAATCATCATTTATCAATTATACTGTATGTATAGCCTGGTATCACCTTAAATGTTTTCTATTCGTTCAAACTTTGTCCCCAAGAGGATCTCAGACACGTCACCAAAGCTGTTCTTCGCAACGTCTCTCACTGTTCTTGAATGAATGTCCAATCGGCAGTTAAGCGTTTCTTCTGATTTTACATAGCTGTTGTCTTGTCCTCCATAAACATTTGGTATCAGTATGTTTCAACTAATGTGACTGAAGGTCATGTCCCCTGCATGGTCCAACAGTGTCTCCCAAGCTGTTGTACCTCTTGACTACTCAACCCTGTATGTATCTTCTTCTGAACTATAGAGTACTGTATGTCCAACTAACCAGTTCCACTACATTGAGTTGACCTAGTCAAACTGGAACCAACCATTGAGACAGAAATACTTGGTTGCATCAAATGGGCAACGTCACAATATGGCCTAAAGAACAGCTCTCCATAATTTTGCGCAGGTGTACTGATTTAGGATTTATGTCACAAAACTGAGGTACATCATGATCATGATCAAAACAACTCCTCATTACTTGCCAAAGAAAAGGGAATTCTAGAAAATACATACAGAGGGCAGCATCCCAACAGTTGGACACAGCACAGCTTAAGGAACTTTATATAATTGCATAGTCCACCTTTAACTTTGGAGGTATTTTTAAAGTTCTGTGAAAATCCTAAAAACATCAAGTTCAGTTATCAACTGATACAACAATAAATTTTTAATAACCATATTTAATTCATACTTAATACATCATTACAACTTGTGTATTTTCATCATATCTTACATCATTTTAATGTTAAAGTTAATACCCTCTGCGCCAGAGTTGACACAGACTATTGTTGTAACAAATATAATCTGTGTGTTATTAGAAAAATTATGAAATAGCAATGAGATCATTATGTTTTTTTTTTCCTTCTGTAATAAAAATCCAATAATACAATACCTTGGTTTTGCCAAAATGGCTGGACTCGCACATGGGGTCCTAAAAATTAACCTCAGTTTTGGCGGCAAACAGCTGCATATATCAGTATCATTCGATATCTGAATCAGAAATTAAATGTTTGGCAAATCAATCAGCGGACATCCCTAGTTTTAACAATGATGAATTATTTTTAAAACATCCAGTTTGCTGCAGTTACTCCCCCTATTGGAAGAACAGTTTTATCAAAACCCTGTATCTAAACTCAAAGACAGTAAAGGAATCTGCCATCATTTGACGTTTTGTATGTTTGTCGATGACAATGCACTGCCGCATTGGGATGTTTTATTTCCCTACACAGTGTTTAACTGTGACGGTAAATCTTTCACAAAATCATATGTAGTATCATACGCCACACCTTGTACTGTCTGGTCGCAGACACCACAAATAACTAAGTTGTGGATTTGAATGAGATTGTAAGTAAGGGGGAAAGTGGAATTTGAGGTAGAGCTACTTCCATCGCGAGGATGGTGGTGGTGTCCAAGGGTTGGGGTCAGGGTTAAAGGGAAGTGTGTGTGTAAATATTGTAAATGAAAAATAGAGACACATTAACAGAAATGTATTCACTTTCTCTGGGGGTGGGAGGGAAATGTTCATAGTGTATTTAGAATTTGTAAAGCTTGCATCCTTCTGTCAGATACTGACTTGGGAAAATGTGTTTGATTGCGTCTGTGCGGACCTCTCTAACCACGCCTGTTCATTTATGTAAAATATGTTATGTTCCCAAGGAAAAAAGGCAGATTTCTTTTGTGTAATACTGTGTGTTCCTCTTATTACCTGTGTACTTTGTAAAGGTGCTACAAAATATTAAGGCCTTTTAAGGTATAATTGGGACTTGGAGACACTGAGCCTTGCGTGGCTCCAAATGTTTGTTTCCAAATTTACACTTTGTAAAAAAAATTTTGTCAAATTTATAAAATATGCTATAAAGGTACAATCGGAAGTGATTGGCACAGCAGGTAGCAGTTGTCTCTTTGGTTTTGTACATTCTATGTACAATCATTTCATATTTTAAACTGTTCAGAAACACATTGTGATTTTTAGTCTTGCAAATCTGTATGTAGTTAGATGACGTGACATCCTAATATTTATCTAATAAATATGTATTCAGATAAAACACGTATCATGGCATCTGTGGCATTTTTTAAATATCTCCAAGTAATACTTTGAAAATACAGTACTTATATTTGACTTTTATATTGACTTATATATTTTTTTAAATGTATACGTTTGTGTATTTCACAAAATTACACCTTATCTTTTTAAAATAAAATCATTTAACTGTTAATAACAAATAAAGAAAAATAAAAACACTTACTATAGGTGGTTTCCAAATTGAATGTTGCTAGGCTACACTGGGCTAATTGTTCAGTCAATCTGATGTTACTCATTCTTCAGGACAAGACCCGGAAGTGGTGATACGTTTGTAGAATCGTCGGTAAACATATTACCACGAAGATAAGACTTTATTACACATCATTCTATTTACTCTTTGCGCGAACAGTTGCAAAGAATTTTATATAAAATTCGTGTACGTTCCATCAAATTTGTTTGGTTGAAAAACATGGGGTTTATTACCAAATTAGCCCTTCGATTTTCATCAAACGGTCGAGTGTTACAACATTTCCGTTGGTCAATGAATGCATCATTGATACCAAGCGCATGCGCTGTGGTTCCTCCTCCAACAACTAGTGCGGACGTTTCCTTCCGCCGCCATCCCTCACTCCGGAGCCGGGCAGTAACAGACAAGCAGCAGACCATCATGAGCTTCACGGTTGAAGAGAGAGGAGCCCCCAACTCCCTCACCTACCGCCTGTTTTACAGTGAGTTTAACTCTGACTATGGAAGTGACGCATTGTTTTCTGTTAGTTACTTTCGAGGACGCCGCTGCTGCAACCTCACAGGCCGCCGGGAACCTCCCACGTGTCGTATTATTTCTTCTTCATTCATAGTAACGAGTACTTTCTTTACTACCGTTACAACCGTGTGAATGTATGCTCTAATGTAATTACAAACGACCGTTAACTACCGTCCACAGCCACCGTGTCAGCTTTGCGAAGTCACTGAGTGTAATGTGCAATTTTGCGTCATCGAGCTGAGCGACGCCTTCAATGAATAAAACCACTGTTCCAACATTGAACAAAAGCAAATACGACAAAACACAGCGTCCCAATATTGAAGATAAAATAGTTTGTTTTTGACATCAGCCCTCACTCCGGAGCCGGGCAGTAACAGACAAGCAGCAGACCATCATGAGCTTCACGGTTGAAGAGAGAGGAGCCCCCAACTCCCTCACCTACCGCCTGTTTTACAGTGAGTTTAACTCTGACTATGGAAGTGACGCATTGTTTTCTGTTAGTTACTTTCGAGGACGCCGCTGCTGCAACCTCACAGGCCGCCGGGAACCTCCCACGTGTCGTATTATTTCTTCTTCATTCATAGTAACGAGTACTTTCTTTACTACCGTTACAACCGTGTGAATGTTTGCTCTAATGTAATTACAAACGACCGTTAACTACCGTCCACAGCCACCGTGTCAGCTTTGCGAAGTCTCTGAGTGTAATGTGCAATTTTGCGTCATCGAGTTGAGCGACGCCTTCAATGAATAAAACCACTGTTCCAACATTGAACAAAAGCAAATACGACAAAACACAGCGTCCCAATATTAAAGATAAAATAGTTTGTTTTTGACATTATCAAGCAATTGCCATACTTAATCATACTTAAAGATATAACACGATAATATTAGGATTAACAATTCTGCTACGACTTCAGAGTGTAATTACCGATACACAACCGATGTTTAACGATATTTACCGGACGTTTACTAACTCTTTATTTAAAAACGCATCATAATATATACATGTATTTATTATTTGCAGACTTTATCTCAAACGTGTATTAAACAGTAGTTTACTATTGTTTTTTTGACATGTTATATGCAAATGTGTATTAGTTGCAGCAGCCTAGCAGGACGTGTCACAATTTGTACTGGAATTTCAGCTATTTTAAAGAAATTGTCTAAAACAAAATAATTTCTTACGTCACTCTGTCACAGCTGCATTGTGTGGACGAATGAGCCTGAAATAAGTAATTATGGACTTTGAAGTTGTCTTGTTTATTTATTGAAAGGCTTTTTGGGATCACAATATACAAAGGTCTAAAGTTAGCCTGTCGGACCTGTAGAGTGAGTCTGCACAATGAATGGATAACAGGTTGAGATGGTTGTAACAGGAACCTGTCGCCCGTGTTCCATAGGATTCAGACGTGAAAGTATTAGCATGTCTTTAAGGTAATAGTTTCAATTTCTGGTCTGGTTCTTCTACAGAAAATGCTGAAGGAAAATACATCTCACCGTTCCATGACATACCCATGTACGCAGATGAGAGTCAGGTAAACAAACCAATGTAAATAACCTAACTTTTTCTGGGAAATTTTGCAGCGCTGCTTCATGCACTGCTGGGTCATTACAACAAAGGTGGAGTCTGTCCTGCAGGCTAAATAACCTTTGGCCTTTTCCACGTAACAGTTTCAATATGGTGTTTAAGTACAGATATAGTGTGTTACTATTGTTTATCACCCACAGAGAGAAAATGGAAAACTTTTTGTGCTTTTAGAAGTCGTATCTGATCATTTTATATAATTGTGATTTATATATTATTGTATATTTCTCATATTCACTTTGATTCTAATCGATGTAGTTCCTGTGTCCTTCAGAACATCTTTAACATGGTGGTGGAGGTTCCAAGATGGACAAATGCAAAGATGGAGGTATGATTTTAATTTTTTTTTCCATCCAGCCCTTCAGTATTGCTGACATAGCCCACAACAATTAGTTTGACACCATTGATTTTAGTTCATTAAATTCTGTTTGTTCCCATTGTAACACTTTTATTCTGGAGTAGAATATTAGATCAAATATTATACGTTATATTTTACTCTATTGTATACTGTTTTTTACATGATGCATCTTCTTTTACAATACTAAGATTTATACCGAAAAGTTTTGCTACAACTGAGCTTATTTTTTTCTCACTTATTGTCCAGATTGCGACCAAAGAACCTATGAACCCCATCAAACAGGATGTAAAGAAAGGCAAACTGCGCTACGTTGCTAATATTTTCCCCCATAAAGGCTACATCTGGAACTACGGAGCCATTCCCCAGGTAGAGTGGTATTACTGAAACAATAGTCTGTCCATTTGTTGTTTCCTTTTGTCATCTTTAGTTTATGTCTCTGTTTATGTTAAATCTTTCAGACATGGGAAGATCCTGCTCACAAAGACGGAGACACCGGTTGCTGTGGCGACAATGATCCCATCGACGTCTGTGAGATTGGAACCCGGGTAAGGAGCTGACTGCTGAATATGCAGCTGTAGATTAATTTTCTTTACCTCCACGTTGTATTATTAACAACTAATAACAAAACAAATGTGTGATCTCCAGGTATGTTCTCGTGGCGAGGTGATTAAAGTTAAAGTCCTGGGCGTCTTGGCCATGATTGACGAGGGTGAGACTGATTGGAAGGTGATTGCCATCAACGTAGACGATCCTGAAGCCAACGACTTCAACGGTGAGTCAGAACGCTTTCCTCCGGTTCAGCTGAGACGTCGGCACAGCATCAGTCGTCATGACGTTTGATTTCTGCTGCTCCTCAGACATCAGCGACGTCAGTCGCCTGAAGCCTGGATACCTGGAGGCCACAGTCGACTGGTTCAGGAGATACAAAGTGCCTGATGGGAAACCAGAAAACCAGTTTGCTTTTAATGGGGAGTTTAAAGACAAGGTTGGTGCTTTAATGGCTTTGGTGTTTGCTTTCTCAGTGAGTTCAACTTTGCAATGTTACTGCTTGTTGTGTTACAACCGAAGCAGTTGCGGGTGTTATTTGTCAACTACAATTTTGTCCAATGTGAGGCAATGGGTTTTGTAACCGTGGCATTTTTTTAAAGCTCTGATTTAGGGTGTTTTTGTTTTTTGTTCAGGCCTTTACCATTGAAGTGATTAAAACCACCCACGGCTTCTGGAAAGCACTCATCTCCAAACAGGCCAGCGCTGGTGAACTGAACTGGTAAAAACAATTTAAATTTTCATCAATTTAGGCATAGTTTATTTCATCTAACATGTCTTTTTTGTCAATAGCTACTATTAGTTAATTATATTCTCCTGTAGAAGAATTTAAGCTTTTTATAGCAAGAGAGTGATCATTTTTAAGTGTCAAAAGGAAATGTTGTCAGTCACAGATGTAAAAGAGAAGTTAAAAAATCAGTGTTTCAACATAAGTGAACCACAGGTCTTTCATGCCTTGATTGGAAAACTAAGATATATCAAAAATGATTTAATTCTAACAACTCAAAACTGATCAACCTGTGATGTGCTTTATCCTGTGTCCTGTAAATATGATCTAAAAATCTGAACTAAAATACTTTAATGGCAGCACTTTCCAAAGCTTTAGAAGTCAATGATTAAACCTGTTGTTTGTAAAGAGTGTGTGATTGTCACATTGTTTTGGTTTTGCAGTAAAAACACATGTTACCCGGCGGGGGACAGCTCCTACTGCTGCTCAGCAGATGACGCTAAAGCTGTTGTTGAAGTGAGTAACCACAGAGTCTCAGGTCAAACTGATTAATCTTATATTAATGATGAGAGTAAATACAATTTGACGTAATTAATTTGGTTCTGTTTTCAGACATTTCCATGTGGCGAAGCTGAATGTATTCCCTCATCAGGTATAATTTTCTTTGTTATTAAAGCGTATATATGGACATATAACTAATAATGTTTATTAATGTGTTGTTGATGGTTATTCTCACAGTGGACAAATGGTTCTACAAGTAATTCAGGAACAGATCAACAGGATTGGGGAACCGTAGAGGAACTGGAAGGCTTCGGAGTCGGCTTCGCTCTCCGTCTCAAGGAGGACAATAAATTATGTAGAAAAATAACCTACAGTTTTAAGATTGTACATGTCCTGACCAATTTATTTTTTCACTTATTTAACAAAATCTCTTTGGAGATGCCTGCCTGTAAACAAAGTACAGATACTGTTCGCTGTATCAGACTCTGAACTGCTTTAATAAAGCTTTATGGGTAAATTATTAACTGTGTTATTTCTGTTGTGGTGTGTTCACATAAACTCATTGTAATGATGATGCTAGGAGCTGAAAGTGTGAGGTCGAGAGATGATCTACGTCTCCTCCTTTGGTGATACAACACTGCTCCCTAGTGGACAAATATTTGCGAGGCTCAACTGTAATAAAATAACTGTAATGAAATTCGAGTCGATGTCGTCGCCGGTATTATTTGTCATTATTCTACCTTATTTAAATTATATAAATAAAATACGTAACTGACTACCATATATTTCTTGAAATAAGTTATTGTTTAGTTTTCAAAGCTGGTTAAAACTTAAAAATTTACTTAAAAAAAATCCGTGCTATATAGTAAGTATTTTAAAAGACAACTAACCATTTAATTCTACGGTAAATTTTATATGTAGGATGAATAAAAGACTAATCATTACCGTAACGAACGAATTATTTAAAAAATGAATATTTATGAAGGGAATAATTGCTTCGTTTAAGTTAACACCAAATAATGTACATTTATAAAATATAGTAATTTGTAACGCAACGGAAGTGACGAAACGATTTAAATGGACTCCTTCAGTAGAACTCGCCCTCCCTCTCCTGGGGGGGTTCTACCGTGACGTATTTCCGGTTAACTGTCAAGCTCATCGGGCTGATACTCAGTCGACGGGACAGACTGGGACCAAAAAGCAGCAAAAAGAGGCTGAAACCGTCCCTGGACTGAAGGTATGACCTCGAGAAAGGGGCTCCATATTTTTATACTATTTTTTTTCATCTAGTAAAACATTATCAGGTGGGAGAAAAAAGTTTAAAATTCTGCTCGTTCTCAGGTTCTCAAACTGTACGAACAAGTTTCTCCGTGTGTTGTTTACTACATTTTTCTTTAGTTTGTTGAAGAGACTGTTTGCGTTTGTTTTGCTTAATATTTTCTCTCTTGCCTTTACATTCCTGTACATATTTGCTTTAAAATCTGCTGCCACTAATTTGGCAGCTGAGGACAAATGTTGTGAAAGACCAAGAAAAAATAAGCAGGCACACGTTGTTTGCATTAAGAGTCGAGATAAACTATAATTGACTGCAGGCTAATATGTGCAAAGCTTCGTCACCGAAGGCCTCGGTAGATCATACACACACACACACACACACACACGCCCGCGGTGACAGGTGTGTGTGCGTGCGTGCGCGCGCTTAGATCAAGTGTCCTTGCCACAACTTGTCATAAAAATAGTCAGACGAAGATCAGCCTCAGCCCGAGAGCTTTCTGTAAGACAGAAGGAAACAGTTGGTTTACAGGCGTCTACAGTAAATTCGACGAATAATTCCCCTTATTTTTACATTGGGTTGAGAGTTATGTGTCAAACCCAAGGCCTGCGGGCCAAATGTGGCCCGTAAAATCACTTTGTGTGGGTCGTCGTAGCTTCAAAAGACAAAGAAAGAAGAAGAAAGAAAAAATGTTTTAACCTGATACTTTATTTTCTATTAAACAGCAGTGCATCTTAAATCAATAAAAACAATTACAGAAGCAATTTATTAATACATCAGTAATTATATTCATAAAGACTTTCAGTTACACCTGGTCCTTCAAGGGGAAGTAGTACTCTAATAGTAGTTGTTAAGTTTAAAACTCCTAGTTCACAGTCAGGTTATAAAGACTACCTGCAGTACCAGCAGCCACCAGAAGGCGACCTCT
Organism: Paraplagusia blochii; assembly: GCA_016785265.1. Taxonomy (NCBI): domain Eukaryota; kingdom Metazoa; phylum Chordata; class Actinopteri; order Pleuronectiformes; family Cynoglossidae; genus Paraplagusia; species Paraplagusia blochii. The sequence continues at coordinate 41,363 of JAFBJS010001680.1, read as the reverse complement.
CAGGCTTTCTTAAGTAAAAAGGATATCAGATATGGGCAAATATTTTGACACCCAGGCCACTTTGGGTAAAAGTTGCCACAAGGGGGCTGGGTAAGGAGTAAATGATGAGCAAAAGCTAATATGCTGAAAGCTTTTTCCATACTATCCTTTGGGGAAAATTGCAGGAAAAGGCAGAATGATAATGATAATATAATAGTAATAGTATATTTTGGAGCGGTTAAAGAAGATGACTTGTGTCCGCAAGGCCACTAGTCTCCAGGTTGCCACCCAGTTGCTCTGAACAAAGCACCTTCCAAACATAACGTCCAGTGAGCTCAGAAATCGCAGGAAGTCTCACAGTATAGTGCGGCATGATTTGGGTGTTAGTCATGGAGACTGCTGCCCTTGCAATGGAAATATTGATAAAATTATGAAGATAAATAAATGATTGAGTGTTATATGGATAGGTGTGGTGGGCCACAATAAAAAACCCAACTGACCACTTCTGGACCCCGGGCCTTAGTTCTAAATGCTTCAAACTAAAATGCCACGGCACGAAGAAAACGTACGTTTCTTAATTCACTAATTGTAAGTCATTTTTAACATAAATTCTCTTTATCATCATAAAAACTCATGAACTGGTCCAGACTATATTTACTAACAGGGACATTTTGCATTTTTACATTTTCCTTTAAGTCAGATTCAGAAATACATCTCTTGTCCACAGGGGGGTGATACAGTTGCATCAACAAGAGCATTTTAAAAATGTAAACAGGCTAAAACTAGTTATTGAAATGATGAAAATGTTTCCAATCCACATTTCATGACACACTATATTCAGACCTTCACTGGTTTCCCCCAGTGTTTGTTCTAAGCCTGAGTGATTACATGGAGCTTTTACATACCAGGAGAATAATCTGTGGTGAGGAAATAATGATCAACAACGTTCTTCAGAGCTCGGTGGTGCAACAGTCTGTTTGTTCTGTGTGTGTTGAGCGACTCAGGTTTGTGTGTGTGGACGCAACCAGGCGTCTTGTTCAGATCTGAACACAAACTCAGGGCTACTTTGATGTTCTCACACTTTGATGTCTGCTTGTTTTTTGTTTTTTTTTCCCCAGCGCCTTAATGATCAATGTCAGTTTTCTTGCATTGCAGACATCCAAGAACCATGTCGTTTATATTTGGCTGGATCTACAGAAGCTTCAGCAGCGTCTTACAGTTTTTAGGTATGGAACTGTTCATGGAACTGATTTTAATGTTGAGCCATGTGTTTTGAGATTTCATCATGGATTTTTATTTAGAATGGATTGGATTAGATTTTTAATTTTGATTTTTTTATGGATTTTTAGGCTATGAGATTAGATTAGATTATTGGATTAGAACATTGTCATTACAGAACAATCAATCAATTTTCAATCCAATCCAATAACTTGAAATTATATCAATTTGATACTGATATTGGCCCATTTGGGAACAACTGCAGGTAGCTTTATTTACCTAGCCGCAATCGTACAAGGAATACTATTGGCTAATGCCTTCCATACTCTGTGTACTATTGACTAATTCAGCATGCTCTTCTGTTCCTCACTCTGATTGGCTCAGTCATTGTTGCATCTCTCAGCATCTCCCCCTGTCTGTCGGCCACTCTCTTATTCACTTCACTCTGCGTTACGTAATATTTTTTAAAATCTTTCTGTCTTATATTTACGTTCTCCAACATGTTTCGTAAAGAATAAATATATATATATATACGTAAATCATAACTATCCTGCCTCTACTTTGTGATCTTGGAATCACAGCTACATTGATAGTAGAGGGACAACTGCATATATATATATACATATATTTATATATATATTTCTTCTGTAGGTTTGTACAAAAAGACTGGTAAACTTGTGTTCCTTGGACTTGACAATGCTGGGAAAACGACGCTGCTGCACATGCTCAGAGACGACAGGCTCGGGCAACACGTGCCAACGCTCCACCCAAGTACGATCTGCAGTTCAACAATCAATTTTTCATTGTTTTTTTTTTGAAGACTGTGGCATTTTCTTAAGTCAGTTCTGTCTTGTGTGATCTTTCCTCAGCATCAGAAGAGTTGACCATCGCTGGAATGACCTTCACTACCTTTGATCTTGGTGGACACACACAAGGTACCACTGAGCAGAGGCCTCTCACTGCACTGATGATCTGTGTGTCATGTACAAATCGTAACTGCACCTTTTTCACAGCACGGAGGATCTGGAAGAACTACCTACCGGCCATAAATGGTATAGTTTACATGGTGGATTGTGCCGATCATGAACGACTGGCTGAGGCTAAGATCGAACTGGATGTAAGAATCTAATTGGAATAAATACAAATTTTTATTTTTAATATCTTAAAAATAGCGGCGTGACGTCTTGTGCGTGCGTGTGTTTAGGCGTTATTGACGGATGAAACCATCGCCAACGTACCGGTCCTCATCCTGGGGAATAAAATCGACCGTCCAGAAGCTATCAGTGAAGATGGTCTCAGGGGCATGTTTGGTCTTCATGGAAACACAACAGGAAAGGTAACGCAACCATGGGACGATGTTTTAAAATCAAATGTTCACTTGAAGAACAGTACTATTGTGAATTATATCTGCTATATGTAATTAATTCTTCTTAGAGCAGTGGTACCCAACCTTTATTTGTGCTTAAAATCAGTAAAACATGTGACATTTTTGTAACTTTATTAACAGTATCCCTGGAACATTTCTTCATTGCCTCATTGTAGAGTTGTTTGTTGAATATTATGCAGCACAGGCTTGTTTCTTCTTCTTTGAAGACATGAACATGTGTTTCCTCACTGGTTCTGTTACACTGTGCAACAAAACATTCCAAAGGCGTTTGTTTTTTGTTAATTTAATTTTCTATCTACCGTGTAGTTTCAGTTAAGCAAAAATGTATTATGTGTTTCCGGCTGGTAACAAGAATAGAGAGCAGGGGTCACAAACAAGTTAAGGGGCCAACTATCATTTCACCCAGGGACCGCGTCAGCTTTCAATGTTCAATATAAAAGAAAAAAAAAAAGAAAAAATCAGTTTCCCATAGATTCTGTGGAATACAACACTGAACCAGAAGGAGGCTGTGAATCAGGGTTTTGAGGACTAGAGGATTTACCAGAACAAATCTATAAAATATTATTATAAATTCAACTTTCACATCAAGGTGGGGGACACAAAGTATCGTTCCACAGGCGCCAAATGGCCCACGGGCCACGAGTTTGAGAACCCTGAAGTAGAGGATGTAGGTAAAATTTGTTCATCACAGCATAATAAACAAAATAAAAATAAAATCTATTTTTTACATGGCCCATTACCTTTTGATCCATGAACCGCTGCTGGTCCGCAGCCCAAGGGTTGGGTACCAGAGTTTTTCTGCCCTTTTGAGCCACACAGTAACTGCAGTATGAGGTTAGGAAGCATCAGTGGCCATATGCAAATTTTTTATTGTTGGTGTAAATCCTTTCGAGCAGCTGCTGCTTTCTGGCAGAAGGAAATGTAAGAGAAGAGAGTGAGAGAAACGAGGATGCAGGAGGGAGTCGTTAGGAAGAGTCGTCCGTGGAATCGACTCCATGACTCACAGCTCCTTCACCTTCACCGCTCTCCCATTCACCACTTTCCGGTGTGCGTTGTTGTTTTCTTTTCAGGGCAAAGTTTCCCTGAAGGAGCTGAATTTGAGGCCGATGGAGGTTTTTATGTGCAGCGTGCTGAAGAGACAAGGATACGGAGAAGGATTCCGCTGGCTCTCACAATACATCGACTGAATGACTCTATGTTTACATGATTTTTTATTACTATTGTGTGCTTCTACAAAAAAAACATATGCCGCATACAAATAAGAAGGAAAGCACAGGACAAAAGCTGTTGGACTGCGGTTCCGTGGTTCTGTTTGGGCCATAAATCACATTATCATCAGTTGATTAATTATCAACCAATGCATCTCTGACTGCATCGACTTTTATCCCCTGCTCTGGTTTCTGTCTCCAAGTGGGGCCAGCAGCAGAGTGTTCTGCCTGACATATAGAACACATCGTCACTTTGAACTCCCTTCCGACCCGTTTTTATTTTTAGGTGCTGGGGTTGACTTACAGTGAAGGTCATTTGGGTTAACACTCTGGTGGTGATGTGACTCCTCTGGGATTTAGAAAATCCGCCACTGACGAAAGACTATTTATTTTATTTCACTCTAACAGAAACACACTTGTTTCATTTTCTGAACACTAGTTTTTGTTTATGGTTCTGAAGCAGGGAGGTGCCTTTTTATCAGAGGTGCCTGTTCCCTCTGAGGCTGACAAAATTCACTGGCTATTTGCATGTGATTTTTTATTTTTTTTTTTTCATATATTTTTTATGATACAGGCCAATGCTGTGTGCAAATGTGACATGAACTGAATCGTCAAACCTGTCTTTTTTTTGTGTTAACCTGCCAAACAACCTGTTTTTTTGATGATAACATGTCAAAAAACTGACCTGCAGTAAGTGCTTTGTGATTAGACGCTGCTCACAGTATGCAGTGATTTTATGAGAGTACTCTGGGTCTGCAAGAAATGCATGAGATGGGACTGGGCAAAGAATCAGTGGCCATATTTATCATTTCAATGTAAATTTTGAGTGATAATATGCTATTCAATTATATAGAACAGAGTATATGACTGTCATTGTACTGTACATTGTGCAATGAAAATGATTATTATATATAATATATCATTAATTGAATTGTTGTGGCTTAATATTTACAATAATTTTGCCCATAAATTCCTATAATGAAAGTGAAATTTTAGTGCAATACCAATATGTGTTAATATATATATATATTTACCTACATATATATATATTTATATTTGAGCTGTTATTTATAATACATTATTTTTGAAGGATGTGACAGGACTTCTTACAACAGGTGCTTGTGTCTTAAGCTGTACAACTGTTTCATACAGCAGAGAATGGTTTAAAGTGTGATAAATATAAATAAATATTTTATCAAAAACACGAAGAGTTTGACTGTGTTCAAAAACCAACATTTATGAAATATTAAAATCACATATAGCTCAGCACATTGCTAGTATATTAGTGATAAGTTAGTGATTTTAATTCGTGGAAATGAACTAATATAATAACTTTTTCCGGGGTTATGCGCTTGGTTTACAAATTTCCGTTTACTTAAACAAATTATAAATATTTACGCTCCAAAGACAAATATGACAGCCACTGTCCCGCCTTCCAAAGTATTTCACTGGCTGCGGCTTGTTGAAAACTATTTTATCCAATCAAATTTAGTTGGTTTGTGTCGTGTATTGTTCTCTACCAATGGAAGACGAGCCGGAAGTTGTCAAACCGGAACCGACTCGCTTACAGCGTTTTCGACATAAACCCACCACAACTCTAGTTTTTCTGTGCTGGTAACAGTTTATCATTGTAAAATATCTTAAACAGTGCTTCTGTAATGTCAATACTCGCGGTTTCGTAGTGATTTATGCTTACGTAAGTTTCCTAACTTACGCTATTCGTCATGGACGTCAGAGAGGTGGAGGGACGCTGTTGTGTCGTGAAGGTGTCGGGGGCGTTTTCCGCAAAGAAGCCTATCAGCTGCAGCGGAGTCGTCGTCCATCCTCAGACCGGAGTGGTAATCTGTACAGGTCTTCCGTTCTCACCCTTTCTCCCCCAGGGAGTGTCTCTGTCTCCGGACACCGACAGCAGCTTCCTGCCGCCACGCAGTTTTAAGGAAAAAGTTAAAATCCGTGTCTGTTTCTCATTGGGCACAAACGCCAGGTCAGAAACTTACACGGAACCCAGATCTAAAACACAAAGACATCAGCAGAGGGAACTTCCTGCTCGGCTGCTGATGTTGGTCAACTGTCTTGAGTTTAAAGAAGCTTTCCAGGAAGTATTCCAGGAGTCTGAGCAGTGGCGTTTCCATGGTAACGAAGAGGATGCTGAGTTTATTAGGGATGCTAGCTTCCTCAGCTGGTTTGCTGTCCTCAAGGTAGATTCAGTTAAGGAGAAAGTAAACCCAGACTCCACAGGTTCCATCGCCTGGCGCTGCTCTTCTCTTCTCCAGAAAGGACTCTCAGTGGTGGCCTGTGGTTCACCCTTCGGCTCCCTCTGCCTGGACCTCTTCATCAGCACCCTGAGTAGAGGAATCATCAGTAATCTGGCTGGAGAGGACAACACCGTCATCCTCACTGATGCCCGCTGTTTGCCCGGCACTGAGGGCGGAGGTCTGTTTCTGATGGACGGCTCAGAAAACGTCCGTCTTGTTGGACTAATCGTGTCCCCATTTGGTTGGAAGTCTAGCGAGTGGATCGGCCTCAGTCTGGTCTGCTCCGTCAGTCTGATCTTCAGGAACATCCTCCGCTGCTGGAGGAATGAAGATCCTTTTCCTGAGGTTTGGATAAATGGAGAAGAAAGTGGACTTGACATGATCTCCACGGCCCAGGAGTTGAAGCCGGTTAAATATCCCACTGTGTGTTTTGTGCACAGTGGGCATTTCTGGGGCTCGGGGGTAGTTGTTGGTCCTGGACTGGTCCTCACCTGCAGACATGTTGTCTGTGGGAAACCAACAGTCGCACTGAAGTTCCACCATAGCAACAGGTAAGTTAAAGATGCTGAGATTCTCTTTAGGAGAGACCAGGATGGACAAGATCAAGAATGAGGTGATTAGAGGGACAACACAGACAGGAAGGTTTGGAGAAAAAGCTAGAGAAGACAGATTGAGATGGTTTGGACATGTTCAGAGGAGGGACAGTG
>JAFBJS010001680.1:0-34568 GCA_016785265.1 Paraplagusia blochii | reverse complement strand
AGGGAGGACATGGAGGTAGTTGGAGTCAGAGTAGAAGATACAGAGGACAGGGGGAGACAGAAAACAATGATTTAAAGGAACAAAACGATAAATGAAGAGATAATGAAAGAAAAAATATATAATTTGTACATTTAATTTCCCGATAAAGGGACAAGCTAAAAAGAAAATAATTAATTGATTTTGCCAGGAGCTCTATCCAAACTAATACGGGTTAACAATAGATTTGGTTCCACTGGGGTTTGAACCCAGGACCTTCTGCGTGTAAAGCAGACGTGATAACCACTACACTATGGAACCATATAGTCTACCTTTCAAGTTTATAATCGTAACTTTGCAACAAAGAAATTGTTTTTATTTTGTATGTGATATCGACTTCACTTTTTGGATTGATCTGGATCAATATTGTCATTTTACAGAGTCTACAACCGAGTGGGAACGGTTCTGTTCTCCACCACAGCATCCGCACCCTACGACCTGGCCTTGGTTCAGGTCAAAGAGTCCGTCCCTGACACTGTGATCCCTGAAATGACTGAGATTTTTAATCCAGGTGGGATTAACTATTCTCTTTGGTTTGATTACAATTATTTTGTTTCTTTACTCTGACTGGGTTTATTTTTCTGTAGGTGAGTCCGTAGTCGTGGTCGGGTATGGTGGTCTGGGTCAGACCTGCGGACCCTCCCTGACTGGTGGAATCCTCTCTAAAGCCATTAGTTTAAACTACCAGCCTGTGATGCTTCAAACGACCTGTGCAGTGCAAGCAGGAGCCAGCGGGGGCGCTGTGGTGCGGGCACGCACAGGAGAGCTATTGGGTAAGAAAAAACCCTGTAGTTGGAATATCATTTATGATCACTGGGGGGCACATGGTGACCACAGAAAACCAGAGGCTGAATGACTTGTCTTCAGATTCAACCCTGATTTTTTCCAACACTTTTCGTCCGTTGCACAGGTGTCGTAGCCAGTAACACCAGAGACCTGACCGCCAAAGTGACTTACCCGCACCTGAACTTCAGCGTCCCAGTGACTGTTTTCAACCAACTGCTGCAGCAGTTTCAGCGGACGAGTGACGTGGACGTGTTCAGGAAACTGGACACGAGAGACAAAGACGTCAAACGAGTGTGGAGGCTGCAGACGGCCCAGAGCAAACTGTAACTGGAGAGTTTGAGAAATGTCTCAATTCAACTGTTGGAATAAAGAATATATATAAGGAGAGACGACTAGAATTATTAAAAGATTATTTTTAACAATCAATTCATTTTTCTTAACTTTCGTGTATCATGTTTTATGTATTTAATTATAGATTAACCTAATAAACCTTAAAAAGCATTTTTCACAAATAAAAAAATGACATACATATGAATAATAATTTTTATATTGCATTTTATACTTGATGGTTCAAGTTTAATAAACAAAAATGAATCTTTAAAAAATGATTTCTGCATTTTTCTCTATTTTTTCATCTAAACATACTAATTATTAATAATGTGCAAAATATATATTTTTCTTTAGTCTTCGTCCTCATTTTATTAACATAAATTAACATTGTCTTTTGTAAAGAAAAGCTTCACGTCAAGTGTGAAAGTTGTATGTTACGTTAGAAGTCTCATGTTATTATCACCATATCGAAGAAGACAAACTATATATACTATATATAAATATATTTATTTATGGATAATTATCATATGTGTAAAATAATTTATTTGTTATTTATATATATATTTATTTTATCTCTCTCTCTATACCTAAACAGTTTCCGATGACAATACACAGTTTGACCAGCGGGGTCGCCCTCTCCCTTCTGCTGCGTGACTGTGTGATGTGCTGCAGGTGTGCCTGGTTGATTGGTCAGGTGTGTGAAACACGTGCTGTGGTCTCCATGGAGTTACAACATGAAAATGGTCAAGAAAAAAAAACAAATGAAAAGATGATTTTACTCGATGAGTTCTATCTCCGTCGTTGGTTGTTTGTGACGACTGTTGTCGTAGATCCACCAGAGTTGCCGTCGGTGTCAGATGTTCCGGCGTCTGTTGGCAGGTTGAACCCACTCGCAGCAGAACACACCGGAGGTTTCGCCCAGCGGGACATTCCTGCCGTCGACTTCCATTATCACGGAAACATGAAACTGAGAAATTACATTTCACAGGATTGGTCAGTGTCACAGTGTCTGACAAAGACGTGGCGTTTTCTCGTTCCCAGCCAGAAGTGCAGTAGATGTGCATGACACGCTGTGAGGATTCCATTTCACTGTTCCCAGCCTGAATGGTTTACAGAGGAGCGCAGAATGTCCCGGAGAGGTTGACAACCTTTCTATAGGCATTGTGCTTCTTACAAGTGCTGGTATGTGGAGCTGCATCTGTATCTCGTTTCTGCTGGTTTCCCACAGCGTTGGGCTACATCACTGCACCGTGAGGTGAGGCCAGAGGTTCGAGCCAACAATGAGGTCTGCTGCTCTGAGGAGAGGTCCCATAAAGGAGGTCCAGGTCTTTGAAATGGTACCTCATGCCAAGTCCACTAGAAATATGGGTTCCTATATTTTTGTCGATATCGGAAAATATATATACCGAGACGTGTTTAATTGTTGCATGATTATGTGTTTTAGTTAGAGATTGTTGTCCCAGTGGTGGGCAGTGAGGGCCAGCAAAGCCTTCTCTGCTGGCCTAAATACTAAAAACACATTTATTCCTAAATATCTTTAAATAAAATTCTGTTGTTATTTATGTTTTATTAATACGGTGGTGCCTCAACTTTCGAAACATAATCCGTTCGAGGTCTGATTTGGTCGAGGTCTGAAATAATTCTTCCTATAAGAAATAATGTTAAACTCATTAATCCGATCTGGCCCATATGAAAAGTCCACTTTTTTTCAATAAAATGTGTATCTAACCAGCGATTTAGTCCTCAACATGTAGATGTATATTTAATATCTTTTTGTCCTTCTTCGTAATGTATGTATTTGCCGGCATTTTTTCCAAAAAAAAGACCGGTCTCATCGCAATTAAAAACAGCCTTTACGCACTGGGCTAACTCGATCACGTATATCCGAACTAGCCACCTCTCCATGTCTAGTCACACGATGGAAACCAGTTCTCTGCTTAAACTTTTCAAACCAGCCACGACTGGCTTTAAAAGTAAAGCCCTTTTCATCACTTTTAACATTTGACTCGCTGCTCGTACTCGCACCCTTCTTCTTTAGATCATCATAAATAGCGAGAGCCTTTTCACTGATCAACGCTTCAGTGATGCTGTCTCCAGAAAACTCTTTTTCCGTAATAAAGATAAGCAGCAATTATTCCATTTCATCAAGTATCTTAAATTGAATTGAGTTGAAATCTGAACGAGAAAAAACACACGCGGTTTGACTTGACTCAGCCGAGGGCGGCTGCTCGAATGCTCTCTCGGCTTGACTCGGGCCGGTCGAAAGCAGAAATTTGGTCAGAGTGGAGGCACATTTTTCTCGAAGATTTTGGTCGAGAGTCAAGTTGGTCGAGAGCTGAGGCGTTCGAAAGCTGAGGTACCACTGTATGAAAAGAGTTTTTAAACTTAAAAAGTTGGATAACAACCTTTTATCCAATCATATTTCAGCTAGCTAGCATTGTCAAGTTGCATGAAATCTGCCAGAGCCTTCAGAATCGAAAGTGATGGCTCTGCCCTGCTGTAAGTAAATGGACACAGCTCGTTTGGTTTACAGCGCTCAGACCAATCATTTTCCAAGATTACAAACTCAGGGCCTTCTAGCTGGCCTTTCGTAGAAGGCAAAACGTACATATGTGCAATGATTGGAAAAGCTCTCTCAGACTCTGACAACGTTATCTTGTTTGATTTTCGACGTCACTGAAGGCCTACGGTTGAAATGCATGGCCCGACACTAGTTTGTCCCTTGATAATGAAAATCTGATAACAAATGCCTGGGTTTTTGCCAAATTTGACGGAATCGCATGTGGGGTTCTGAAACGTTCAGTTTTGGGGCCTATCAGCTGCATGAATCGCTATCGTATCAGTGGTGAGCCCACTGGAAGTTTTGGGGAAAATTTACTTCGATTAATTCTGAAAAATTTAGATCATGATTAATCATTACTTACTATTGATTAATGATTCCCAATGTTAACTTTTTCTGATATTCTATTATAAGTAAAATTTGATCCCAAAATTAATGGATACCGATATCAACCGATACTGATCCATGCAGCCGTTTGCCCCCAAAACTGGGGTAAAGGTCGTGAGACCCTTTGAGTGATTCCAGCAAATTTGACAAAATCCAGGCTTTGCGTTATTGGATATTCACTATCAGAGGGAAAATGGATCACATGGTTCAGATATTACATATTTACACTAATATCGGGTTGATAATATTGACCGTCAGACATTATCGGACATCGCTACTCACGATTAATCTCCACAAAGATTTTATGAAGTCTACGTGTATAGTTGGGTGTAAAAAAATTCAGATATTTTTATTCAGACATATACGGAGATTATTTGGATATATTATGGAATTCTGTGGAGTATTTAATGTTGGATTTTTAAGCTCTGCAGGGATCAAAACAATAAAATATGACAAAAGAGTGGAAAATCCTAGAGAAACCTCTGTTGTTTCAACTTGTCCTGCAGTTGTAGGTGAACCAGCGACTCTGCACAGGTGTTGACCATCATCATCATTACCTGTGTGTGTGTGTGTGAGACACATGCAGTCGTTAAGACAAACTGGAGCAGCTGTGCAGCAGGAGGTGTTAAAGGAGAGAGGAGCAAACAGAGTGAGCGCAGTCTTTGGGGAAGGGGAAGGGAAAAAAAACAGACCAGAAACAAACCTGCAAAGAATGATCACAGATACATGTGTATGGTATTCAGCTGGGCCACACCGACCAGTTCCATTTTATTTATTTTCTTATTAAACACAATTACTGATCCACAATATGATGGGATGTACACTTGTCAGCGAAGCAGTGATTTTCCGCAGTCTTTCCAGGCGACGACGTGACTAATATGCGATGATTCTGCTACAGACAGTATATACAGGCTAAAGATTGACAAACTGTGTATTTTTGATTTCCTTGGTTTTTTTGGAGGGTCTTTTTTTTTTTTTCTACTGGCACAAAGCGAGTGACGTGTGAACGGTACAGAGCATTTCTGAGCTTTCCCGCGGTCCCTCCTCAACCGCACGTTGTAAAAAGACAAACGGGAGCCACGTAAAAGCACAGAAAGACATGAATTGTATCTCTTTTTTTTCTAATGCAACCACGTGATGAGGCAACCGCAGCTGCTAAAAGGCTTTAAAAAAAAAATAGAAATGATGACGATCGTTTAAAGGACAAACGAGAGAAAAGAACAAAGATTCACAAGTATGAGGGCCAAAAAACTCACCCCTCCTCCGCCCTCCTGTCATTTCTTGATATTTATATTTTATATCCATTTAATGCACCCCCCGTCCCCGCCCCTCACTCCCTACTTAGACATTTGATATTCATTTATGCGTCTCCCCCCTCTGACTCACGCAGCTTCCTCCTTCATGGTTTTACAAGCCTGTTTGTTCTGAGTGTGTACGATTTCTCCGCGTCCTCCTCGTAGGTTCTGTGTGTGTGCGCGCGTCGGTGTTGTTTGTGTGATTTTTCAACAATCAAGAGCTCACGCCGGGCCTTTTACCAGATGTATCCCCCGTCATCCACCTCTCCCTCTTCCTCCTCTGCCTCTTCCGCTGCGTCCTCGGATTCTTTCTCCTCTTCGTCTTCCCATCCCACTGCGCTGCCAAAATCACCTGAATAAGTCATTTCGTCATCTGCAAAGAGACGAACAAAACCCCAATGCAAAGCAAGGGGAGGAAAAAGTCAAGATCGCGACATCTGCTGCTTATCTTTCGCGATAAATGCAGTTCGCAGCCAAACTTTCTCAGTTCTTTCCCTGTTAGAAATGCAAAAATCATTTTAAAAACACTAACTGCGCCAGTAGAAAAGCGGGGCATGTGTTTGACTTTGTCTGGATTTTAATAGCTATTTCTAAACCTTGCCAGGGGAGCCATTCTTATCAGGCCCAAGTTCAGTCCAACCAGTCCTCATTTATCTCAAACGACTTTTTTTAAAGCGACAAGCAGCGCTTTAGAATGCAAATGACTCCGGACACATGAATGTGGCACCGCTCCCTGCAGTGAGTTATGGTGCAGTGGACCAAAGCCCAGCTGCATAAAAGAAGGCCAAAAACGCACGTGCAGAAGTGTGTCAGTCCGCAGCAGAGGTAAATCTCTCGGAGGGTACCGGACCGGACTTACCGCAATTGGGTTTTCCGCGGATCCTAGATCCGGCGACTTCGCCTCCGTTTTGGTCCACGCACCAGCACTCGCCCCTGTCGCACTGCTGCCTCCTGTAGAACCCGTCTTCATCGCAGCTAGGAATGAACTGACCTGGAGTCCACACAGAAATATCACAGATGGGGGTGACCTTAAAACGAAGTCCAGACCCAGAAATGACAAAAGTGGCTAAAGATCTCCTGCATCTGAACACATGGTGCTTAGCCCAGGTGGAATTTTATGTATGTGATATATACATACGTCAATAGGGGACATTTGTCTCTACGATAGGTGCTTACTTCAGGATATCAATGATCTAGTTTGAGAAGGTAGCAGAAAAACTTGATCACAAATCTACATCGGTTCAGGGACTTTTGGGGGATTTTTGTCTGACTACTGGTATATAAATAACACTGAACCCTCCATCTTCATGCGCTAATGCCTTACTAGGTCATGGAGAGTAGAAATCTCCTTGACCAACACCTAAATCACTTAGCACTCAATGAATTGTGAACCTTCCTGAAAGTGGGGAGCCCAACGTAAAGCACCTACCGCCTTGACCAAGATTCAATGCTACCCAGAAGGTGAACCCTTCCGCACAAGTGACAGAAGCATTGACTCGGTTGAGCGTTTGGAACCAGTGTTTTCCCAAAATGTCACAGAAAAATCCCACCTGGTCTTGCTTAGTTGAACACAATGCTTGAAATACTGGCAGGAATTGAAGAAAGACTCAGTCAAAGATGAGCAAGAATTACAGCGGCTACCCTTGTTCCGAAGAGTAGAAGCGATTTGAAATTTAAGCTTCAGACCCAGTCTTGCTAAACTTGAGAAATTACAATGAAGATTGAGATTTCAGAAAAAGATTGTTGATGATAGCTGCGCAGGAGGATCATGTGATTTACAAGGAAAACATGTTGCACGTTAGCTTCTTGCACTGCAGTGATGAGAATAATCAACATCTGTGTGTTAGTTAGGCAAACGGCAGTAAAGGAAGATACTTTTAGCTATAATTAGGTGATGAAGAGTCAATACCAGGCATTTTATATGTATTGGTTTCCTTAGTGACTGAGAACTTAAAGTTACATTTCATTTCTCTGTATATTGCTGTCTATATTGCAGATACTCTTGCTGCAAGATGGGGCTGAATTAGTCTTAGGTCAGCACTACTGCGGCATGTGGAGGTGGTGTGTGGGTGGATGTGTGTTGTGGAGGTGCGTAGATAATCAACCCTGAATGAATTATACATTCTTAAAAACCTGGGTTGTGTTTGAAGACTAAAGATTGAGAAATATAAAAGCTGAAAGAAATATTTTCTGCGTGTGGATCAAAGTTTGAAATATTGACAGGGTTTTTCTCAAATATTCCTGAGATCTTTTTACAGATTAAGGTTTATTTTACCGTAGGAAACAATCACAGTGTACTGGGATTGCAACACATAGCAGCGCAATAAGTCTTTTGTCGAGACGCGTGAGTGCAGGGCTGACAGACTGCTCCCCGCTCGCTGCTGTGTGTCCTTGGAGAGTCCTGAGTCAGAGCCCAGTCAGCCAAATCCTGCAGTGAGGACATGCGTACCAAAACACACTCATGCACACAGTCGTACAAGCATTTTTACTGCATAAACCGGTGTTTTTTTTTTACATCATCTTAACATCAAAACATCCTTAAATCCCAACCATCCCACGGCTTTGTCCAAAAAGTCCCTTACAGATGTAAGACCTGCTAAAATTTCCTCATCGTTTCAATGGCTTGACAATAACGACTTTGAACAAAAACGTCCTCTCTCTCTCACACACAGAGACGCCGTCTGACACATTAATCCCAAAAAGCCTCTGACGGCTCCTTTCCTTAACCGTCCGTCAGTATCGAGTTGTAAACCACAAGAGTGATGAGGGACTTAATCCCCACCTCCCGCTTGTCACCGGCTGAATAAAACCCTTCAACCAAGAAAAGGCCGAGCCCAGTCCTTGGGCTAAAAGTGCTTTATGAGAAGTTGGACACCCACCAAACTTTCTCTTGCCGCCGTCCAGGACTTGGATCCTCTCGATTTCAGCCAGACACGGAGGCTCTGAGGGGAGAAGGGAAGGAAACAAAATTTAAGATGGATTAAAAAATTGAAGCGCTTTCCAATGACCACAGATTGGAGATTATGATGGTTACGCAGGTGCTAGCTCCAGGGCTACAAGGTTTAGATCAGGGGGTCAAACTCAAATTCGTTCATTTATTTGCTTATCGGTTACCAGGTCGTAGTCTCCCCAACTGCCACCCGAATCACACTGAACCATATTCTAAGCCTTACTGCGGATGGTGAGCTCGGTGAGCTGGGACGGTGGCATGCAGATTGGTAGCCTGGCAGGTGGTGGAATCAAACCTAAGGCCTTGCTAACCCAAGTCCACTTCCTTAACGGCTTAGCTAACACTGCCCACTGAAATTTGTATTTCGGTCAAAATAAAATCGGGACAAATAACAATATATAATATAGAATATAACCTAGCGCATCGGAAATACTACCAAATTTGCCGGTACAAAGGGGCTAAATGCTACAACTCTAGTTCTTGAGGATCAAACATAAATACATCCTGAGCCAGATTTTCACATTAATGGATTTACCAAACATGTGGAACTATTGTTAGGACCAAATGTGTAATAACTCATTTTTTAAACTAATGTCTGAATAATCATCTTTGACATTAATCATCCTGAGCAGTCTGAGCCACTGACAATAACTTTTCCATTTTCAGATTTTAATCCCATGGATTTCCTGCTGAAGCCCAGCACATAAAGTTACTGTCCACTGCCTTGGTTTACATGTGTAATCTGTCAGAGCAGTGGGAGAACCAGGCCGAGGACAAATGACGGGAATTTGTTTTGTGCAAGTCCTACTGGCTATTTGTCCTCCCAGGAGGAGCAGGCGAGAGAGTAGGGGGGTCGCAAAGGACCGGTAACAGTGGCACAAATGCCTGAAAGGAACGAATGAAGGGCACGGGTTCTAAAGTTTGGCAAGTTCCCAGAAGGACGCATGTTGCAACAACAAGGATAATCCTAATTTAATCTAAATTTCACCAAACTCACTCTCTCTCCAGAAGCACAGGCACCACTCGGCGGTGGAAACCTTTCCATCCCTGTAGGAGTCGCAGGAATTGAAGAAAGGACGGATGCAGATCTCGTACTTGTCCAGGTTGATGGCAGCCAGTTCCCCTTGGTCCAAGTAGAGGTCGCTGTTGGTGTCCAGTTTAGAAAACATCCAACCTATGGAGTCCTTACAGCTGGCCACCAAGCTCCTGTCCAGAACTGCAAACACACCATTGAGATATAGGATATGAAGAGAAATGAAAGCATATCATTGCACTCACGTTATGCTAGCCTGGAGGGCCATAGTAACATACTGTAATGCTACTTTACGTTAAGCTTTGTCAAGCCGACCTTGATAGTTATTGTCAAGACTTTGACAATCTTGGATCCAGTCCTTTTTCAACCCTTAAAGCTGTGCTTCCGCTCCGGGTTTGAGGTTTTACTGCACCACGCGTAGGTGTACGTCCTCGTATATAGTGACATACCATATCGTACAAGCAATTTATTAGCGGGAAACCACATTTGGTTCCACCGTCGGCTCATTTTCAACCACATGAATCCCACATACAAAACCTCTGACCAAGCGTTTGGTTGGGAGGTGAAAACTGATGAAAGGAGCAGAACTGGAAGATTTTTTTTAGGGGCGTTTTGTATAGGACGCATTATGTGCGCTGGTTGTATATGGTTAGATATAATTTGTAAAGACATATTCACATTACAGTAACACTATATATGTGGTGTACAGCTGCTCTTGACTCTTGAAGATCTCACAGAGAAGACAGGTTTATTAATAACACAGATGCTAACCTCTTTTCCTAATGATTGCGAATATAAAATTAATTGCGAACGTTTCTTCCAGATACCCAAAGTCGAGCAATAAATATGCTGAAGATACTTTGAAAAACACACTCAATTAAACAATACGGGTCGAAAGGATCGTAGACCCACCCATTTCTACGATGCAATACTTGCTCTAGGTCAGAATTAGCGCTTTATACATAATTATTTAAGTCCCTCGTCAATGGTGACCCAATGGTACTATCTCAATCTAGGATGTAAAAACATCAAAAAAGTGGGGTGCTTTGGCGGGACCAGCCACCCAAATGGTATTGCATCTAGCAAACCTCCCTAGCCGTTAGTGAGCCAACTGGGTCAACTGCCCCAACTGAGATTTGATCTTGCCCAGGAGGTGTACCCTGAAGTATCACACCAATGGCAGAGACATTGCAGGTGGTCCAAAGCAAAGGCTTAGGAATCACAGTCTGCCAAAATCCGATTTTTGACGTATCAAGGCTGAATTTAACCACCTGCCACATATAGCTCCTTGCGATGTACCTTTTCGGGTTGCTTAATAACAGATTTGTGAGTTTTAACACTCTATGCTGCATAATAGAATGAGATCTTCTTAAAAATGTATGTGAGATGGCATCCTAGCAACAAAATAGCGCTACCAAGGACATCGTAAACCGAGGTCCAATCATTTTTGGTCTTAATCCAGTAGCAAAAAATCCTCAACATTATTCAGCGATGAAAATACTACATGTCTTTTCTTATCGCTGTAGCTCTGACCTGATGTAGTACTGGCCACAGTGGTTCTGGTTCCAGACTTGGTATTGTTGTTCTGCTTAGCATTGCTCTGCAGCAGCTGGAACCAATCCCTGAGACGTTCTCCCAGGTCGGCCAAGTCCTGACCAGTACAGATGTCTGCTTAGAACAAAGGCAGGTGATCAGTCCGTGAAACGTTCTTTCTCCGCTGGTTTGTTGCTGTCAAGGCGTGTCATCTTACCATGTTTACTCTCTGTGGTGGTGGGAGCCGCGGTGGGACAAGGACACAGACCCGAACACTTCAGCGTCAGCTCCTTGCCTGTAAGACAAGCCTGTTGTTCCAGCTTGCACTGGAACACAAATATACACGGCACGCATTAATGCACGAGGCAGCGTCGACAAAGACGTGAAGTGAGATGAGTTACGGCTGCGACACAGGATCACATATTCATGAGGGGACCGACGGTTCGGCCCAAATCAAATCAGAAAGAAATTATTCCTGGAGGTCGTTTCTGACCTCTGCGTTCGAGCAAAGTCACAAATAGAGATGCCGAGGGTTTAAGCATAAATCAATAAACACAGAGGATCCTGCCACCTCGGGCCATCAGTGGGTTCTCCTGCAGACGTACATAATAACCATTGTCTCAGGTTCTCCCCCCCAGAGGATCTACACGCAGCACAAGAGTACCGTAAACCACTGCAGGTCTAGTGTCCGTGTGACAGGAAAGGACAAGGGAGGTGGAACTATAGCTGCTGATTTATGTCAGTCTTTGCGTCCCTTACATGTCTGTACACGTAAGAGACGCAAAGACGCTGACGCATGACTGTTATATTATCCACAGCGGAGGCAAGTTTTTTGATTGATGCAAGGTTGGAGGGACTGTGGTTATGTTGGTAGAAGAATGATCCTAGAGACGGAGTCCTACCAGGTGGGAGACGAACAGGAGATTGATGGATGCAGTGAGGGAGGACATGGAGGTAGTTGGAGTCAGAGTAGAAGATACAGAGGACGTGGGGCCGAAAGGAAAAGAGCAAGAAGATACCAATTCTCCCTCTGTCCAGCAGGGGGCGATGAACATAGGTGTAACCGTGGTTGTATTTTATTCCTTAATCAATTGGTGGCTCTTGAGTCTTGGCTGCAGGATCAAAAGCTGTAAGGTTTTTTACGACATATGGTTTAAGCCAATTTTGTGAATCGCACACGTTTCCAGCTTGCATGCTAACAGCGGGAAACCACAACCGAGACAACGCGATCAGGTGAAAAAAGTTACCTGCAGGTCATTGTATCTCATAAGGTGAATGTGTTTCATTCTAAATATATTTTTTCTTTTCCTTTTGGCCATTTTTTTTTAGGGGTTGCCACTGCAAGTCAACAATTCCTATCTCTGCCTGTATCTCCTTCTCTACCGTCTACTGTCCTCCCTCACTGCGTCCATCAATCTCCTCTTTCCAGACCTTCCAACTATGTTGGAATTTACTTTTTTGTCTAGTTGGTACGACTGCTTAAACAACAAGCACTGGGTGAAATGTGCCACTGATTAAAGTATCTACATCTGTTTAATGGTGTGTAGCTGTAGCCGGGTGCTTGGCAGGAAGGGCACACTAGGTGTGTCAGATATTTTTAGCTGGATGCAGCTGCCTGCTCTGTCTGGAGGCAGGCATGAAGTGAGCAATGTGAGTCACCGGCACAAAACCCCCATGACCTGACTGTTGTTGGAAGGCAGCAGGACGGGTCAGAAGGACTTAAAAGTCTACTGGTGTCCATCAGAACCACCAACAGGAACTGGTAGCTTCTGAAACTGGTGATTGTGCAGAAACACCAGTTAAAAACTAAAAAAAGTGAACAAAAGCAAAAAAAAAAACACAAAAAGAGAAAATACCAACAGGGGGCAGTGCCCCTGCAGATGACTAAACCACCTTTCCCTCGCAATGCCTGAAGTCATCCTTTTTCTCCAAAAAAATCCCTGTATCTCTATCTTTGTTTCCTGCTCACCTTTGAGGCGTAGTTGTGTCCGTCCGAGCCACACACTGGTCCAGTGGAGGAGATGGGACAGGGTTGACAGTTTCCATCAGGAGACCTAAGAGCAGGCTGCTTCAGTCTACAGCAGGACACAGGACGCACAAACCTCAGTGTCATTGATTGGACTCACAATTACACACATTTACGAACAGCCTCACCTGTGATCGAGTTTCTTGCGGTTCACACACACAGCTCTTTGGTAGCCCTGGGCAACACACACCTTGTGTCGGCTGCACTTAACCTTCTGGCAGGGGTCCTTGGTGGTGTCCACATCTGGGGAGAATGTGTAAACAAAAAGGGTTAAAATAGAAACTTGAGTTTGAGTTGATTTTTTTTTTCCTTTGATTTTGCAATATTACTGGTGAAAAAAAAATCCAAGGATCGCTTTGTGGGCAGGTTAGAATCCCTGTTGGAGTGGTTGGCTTTTCACCCAGGCTTCCTAATGGGATCCCCACCCTGAAGAAGGTACTGCTCAGTGCAGTGCAGTGTGATTTGGGTGGCAGTCGTGGAAACTGCTGCTCCAAAGACCCAGCAACAGACAAGCAGGTGAAATTGGATGGACGGATGTGTTCTTGTATCATAGATTTTTCGCTATATCACATTTTTTGTTGTATAAATCTATTGATAATTTAATTACTTAAGTGGTAATTAACATAATATAATAATTAACATTTAATTTAATAGAGAAACATAAAATGTAAAAAGACAATTACATTACATTTAGGGTTTGTAAAGAGTCAATTTAAAATGTTGATAATTTACTAATTTACTTTAATTAACTATAACATGGTGGTCTTGCGGTTAAGGAACCAAACTTGGGTCCAGAAGGCTTCAGGTTCGAATCCCCTACCAGCTGCCAGGTTGCCAATGAGCTCTAAGTACAGCACCGTCCAGACCCACATAACTTCTTGTGGGCTCACCACCCACAAGGGGGCTCACAGTATGGTGCAGTGTGACTTGGGTGGCAGTCGTGGAGACTGTGACTAAAATTGGACACGGGGGCCCAGTCCATAGCAGACTGACTGAGCGTTCCTTTAAACTAAGGTAAAAGTCATGTATAGAACCCAAAATGCTAAATTGCTAATATAATATTTAATTTGGACCAGGACGGCGGGCCGCATTAAAGAGCTCAACGGGCCACATCTGGCCCCCGGGCCTTAGTTTGCCCATCCCTGTCATGGAAAATAAAGTCTTCAACGGGAGTTTGGGGATTTTTAGCATCGTAGAAAATAATTTTCTGGTTTATATGAACAAGTCGTGACCTATAAGAACGCCTTCCTATTCCACACCAGTGCATTCCATAAAATAGGAAGGAACCAGGAGGACAGTCTCAGTCCTCACTGACTTATTTACCTATTCTAATATCTCTTTAAAATAAACGAGTTGCTCGTAAACACACTAACGTCACCGTGGGCCCAGCCCTGGTGCGTGTCCGCCCACCCGCCCCACCATCCATCAACCTCCCTTCATGCATCTACTGCAGGAGTGCATGTCAGCGATCCAAACACACTCATATGTCACAGATGTCAGTTCCTCCAGGAGTCCAACCTGGATGTCACTCTCCATTCTCCTCCACTCCCCCGCTGCCCGTCTGCGTATGGTTCATTCACAGACCCCTCAGTCACTCAGCTCTCCTCCATAAGACGCAGATTCTTACAAATCCTTGCATTCATTCATCCCTTGCTCCGGGTGCGTTTGATTTTTACGACACTCTAATTGAGTTAGAAGGCTCAGACTGTCTCTCTCGCTGTATCTCCACCCGTCTCCGGTGACCTCATACGTATGTGCTTCCCTACACCGGGGGGATTATTGACGGGAACTGACAGATATCTGATTTGAGAGGCAAATCCTAAACAATACACCCCGCTGTCGGGGCTGAGCCGGTTGTGTAACTGACAGATGAATCTGTTACAGGGGAGATAGAGTGAGGCTGGGAGACATTACTGCCCACATACAGACTCCTCCTCATCCATTTAGACTGTCAACGCTGCAGTCTTATTCAGGCGCTTTTATTTTCATTTGCAAGAAAGAGAAATTGGAAAGAAAACCAACAATCTGCTTGGGGGAGAATATCGCAGCTGTGTTCCAAAACTCATTCCCCTCTTAAAAAACAATGACAACTTTTCTCAGACAGGCAGAATTTGCAGTTTTAAGAGTGGGTAGAAGAAGCAGTTGGAGGAATTGTTGCAAAGATTCGTTCATTTTCTGTTGTTGAGATGTATTCCTGACATTTCAGAATGATCGAATGACTCATTGACGTCCTCAAAGATGTCAAACTTTGTGCTTTTAAAGTTTTGCTAAAAGACAAATTATTTTCAAGGCTTTGTTTTAAGGAAGGAAGGAAGGACAGTCATTGTGACACACTTGGAACCTTCCTGAACTACGTCCACTTCCTTAAACACCAAGTCACCACTGCCACTAAAAAAACTTTGGACCAGGTCCCCTTAATGCTGACTGAAATATAGCCCTGGACCATGACAGAGCTCTTAACATACCTTAAGATGGTTCTTAGATGGTAATTAATGGGTTGCTATCCATCTGTCATCCGTCTTTCAACAAAGTAAATGGTCCATTGACAATCCCAACAAAGCACTTTTCAAACTTCTTGCAACTAAACTCCAAGGCAATTTCTTAATACAATTGTTAGCATCTCTGCCTTGGAATTAGCGTATCCACCGTTGACACAAGAATTTCCCAAATTTGGGAATTCAATCGTTCATTTTCACTTGCCTCTTGCAGATGGTGAGTCGACTGGAAGAAGGGATACGCACTTTCCCAGGAGGTGAATCCTGGAGTTTCACACCACTGACAGGGAAGATTGCCTCTGGGCCAAAGCGAGGGTGAAATTTGGGATCAATAATCTATCATTAGCTTAAACCACTATTCCGTTTTGTCCAAAAAGTTTCGTTAGCAAGACCAATACCACAACAGTCTTCTCTAGATTGGTGTGACCACGATGACTCCCAGTAACATCTGGACATGACATGGTAGCTGCTCATTACCATCAGGAGCAGTTTCTGTCTCTTAAAGGTCTCTGACCTGGTCTCTCTTCACACCTTTGTCCAGTGGTCTAGAGGAGTAGAACTTCTCGCGTTCCCTGAACCAAAAACTGATGAAGTTCCTCAGTTGAGGAATGAAACGTCTTTCAACTTCAAGAAGAAGTCCAGCTTTACTTTCTGGACATCATAAACGAGGATAAATGAGAATCTTCACACACCTCCTGTTTGTGTTATTTTCCTAGATTCCATGCAAAATTAATTTTAGCAGACCTGACTTGACAAGAGAACTTTTTTTGGTAAAAACCTAGTGTGAGTTCTCAACATCTCAACATTTTTGGTGAAGCATCTCATCCTTTTGGAGTATGAGTTGATCGATGAATTCTTGGATTCTTCAGGTTCTCTCCTTTGTCTTGTTTCCGCTCCTGTCTTTACACTTCACTCTGACTCTCCAGGAGACTCAGACGTGTTATCTTCCTCGCACCTGTCGATGTCTACCTGTCAACCAATGACAGCAGTCTAACCTGACAAGTGTATTTCAGGTTTGGATTCTGATACTTTCATTTCATCCCAGTCAGACTGTTATCGTAGAAGATCTGAAGAGTTCTCTGCTGCTGCTGCTGGTCCAGACTTCACCTCTGTCTGTGTTTTCGACCAAATGTAAAACCTGGCAACTTTGTTTTTTTTTTTTTCCCAAACTTAAAATCCCTCCGGTCGTGTGGGTGGTGGGTATTTCTGGAACAGGAGCTGTTCACATGTGGAGCGGCATGAATGTGTCCCTGTTCTCTGTCTGTCCTCCTCAGTCCCGGTTGGTACCGACAGAGTGGAGAGTTCTTTCAATAACTCCCAGCTCACTCTTTCTCTCTGTTCCTGCCGTTTCTGCATTTTCCTCTGTTGTGTTCTGCAAACGACAGTGTTTTTTTTTTCCGTTTCCTCTGGTTTTGTTTTGACGTCCAAAGTCCTAGCGAGACTTTCAGTAGACAATTCTGTCAACCATCCACAAGTACAGCACATACAGCCTAAGGAGAACGTGATGAAGAAATCCATCAGATGATCTTCTGAAAACAATTTGCGAATAACTCTTATTAGTAACGTTGTGGTTAAAATGCTGGCACTGTGTTGTGTTGTGAGCACAGAAACATAAGGCGGCTGCCTGAGCCTCATGTTAATTTAACAGGCTTCCACAGATTACAGCAGCGCCTGCGATGATGATGTTTCCATAGCAACAGGCTCTCTGTGGTCCAGAAATCATTTCTGGGTTGACTGTGATTTGCAGCTCAATCTGCAGTTTCTGAGAAGCCCGTCCATTTGCTTTGGAAACCCCTGCTGTGCAATCATGCCCACGGTCCACCTGTCTTCCGTCTTTTGACATTTCTTTGTCTTGGGATTTTCTTTACGCCGTGCTCTCTCCGTTTGGCTCTGCCTGGATGTGGATGATTATCACCATCCCACGTCTCTCATCTATCAGCGCTGTCTTTCTTCCCTTTCTTCACAAACGCCCGCAGCAGCAAAGCGCGGTTCAAGCCGCAAATTCACAACAAAGCGCAGAAAAAAGCAAGAGCTTCAAAGTTTCCAGGCCTTTGTTGTCTCTGTTTCTGATTCAGTTAAAATAATTAGCTGGATGACATTTGGACGACCTTCGCTAGCAACAAGCTGTTCCAGACCGGGAAAAATATGGAAGTTACACTTCAATCTCAGAGATAAAACTCCGAGCAGAAAACAAATGAATCATTAATTTGAAAGACTAAATAAAAAGAAAGCCATTTGCGGTACATCGTATTCCCCCTGGATGTCTTCCTCGGGAGGAGCTCAAATTGTGTTGGACTGGGAGACCCAGGACACACTGGAGAGACTTTGTGGTTCTGCTGCCATGGGGACGCATCAAGATCACACCAAAAAAAATCCAGTATCTGGAGAGAGGGAAGTCTGGGTCTCTGATCAAGCGGTCGTCCCCACAACCTGTCCCCATATGCGGGGACGATGATTGATGGATGGAGAATAAAAAAGTACCCTCAGAGTAAGAAGCTCCCGTTCCTCTAAAAACTATGAAGTACGTCTACTCTTGGTCCCTGTTGCGATCATTCTAAGTAAAGTCATTTTTCGTCTTTTGAAAACTGCGGTTCCTGCGGTGGAAGTTGAGCCTTGACTTAGCTCCTTGTTCTTTAGTCTAATCCAATCTGGATTTGCACGCTGGATTTTGTCTCTGCAGATTAGGGGTAAGTGGAACAGAGCTAAGGCCACATTATCTTCTATCTACACACGGAGACACTAATAGCATCAGCGCTATCTAGGAGACAATTGCGTCCCTGAGATTTTACATGTCAGGCCCAGTCCTTCGTCACTACTATCAGGGGAACCACTGGTGGTGATGAGGCAGAAGGACTAAAGGTTGGACTGGGAGCAAATTTGAAGAGTAAATACGTTAAAAAGCTAGTGATATTCACACGTTTGGTTATCTCCAGATGATAAAACAGCTAAACGTTTGATTAGCCCTGCCTGACGAGTGCGAACATTGTCTGTGACCAGGTTTGAACGTCTAAGGATTAACTTGAGGGTTAAATGCTAGTCTAGTTAATCTGGTCTGTTCTGCTGATTTTGCCTAAAACCCTCCTTTTCGATTACGATATAAAGTGATACCGATCTATGCAGCTGCTAACCCCCAAACGGAGATAAATGTCCAAGGATTCTCCATGAGATTACGACATATTTTCCAAAACCCAAAGATTGCGTCATTGGAATCGCAGGAAAAAATAAATTCTTATCGATATATCATAATTATATACATTATACACGGAACAAAGGAGAAAGAAGAAGACACTTGGTATTCACAGTTGAGTGTAAGTGAATTTGACAAAGCCGCCCAATGGGGGGGACAGGTGGCACTGAGGGAGTCTTTGAAGTGTGAAGGTGAGAACCACGGCTGCCGTCCCCTGGGGGGTCACAGCAGCTGTTTTTGGAGGCTTGCAGTTGTTCTGGTCCAGACATGTGACGTGTTCAACATGTAGAATGAGCAGAGCAGTCGACTCAAGTGGTAAACGTTGGGCTACATGTGTATGGACAATTGTGGAATCTGGTGCCGGACGTTAGAGGGACAACACAGACAGGAAGGTTGGGAGAAAAAGCTAGAGAAGCCAGATTGAGATGGTTTGGACATGTCCAGAGGAGGGACAGTGGTTATATTGGAAGAAGAATGCTAGACATGTAAGACCCAGGGAAGGGACAAAGAGGAAGGCCAAAGAGGAGATTTATGGATGCAGTGAGGGAGGACATGGAGGTGGTTGGAGTTGGAGTGGAGGATACGGAGGACAGGTTGAGGTGGAAGTTGTTGACTCGCTGTGGCAACCCCTGAAAAACGGGATAAGCCGAAAGAAGAAAAAGTATTCTATTAACATCTTTATTTTGTATACAGGATGTGTATACTAGGGATGTGACGATTCACTCAGATAACGATCCGATTCATACCTCGATTCACAGGCTACGATTCGATTCAGTAACGATTCATTGAAAAAAAATATTAAACGATCGATCCAGTTCGATCCGATTCGGTTCAGTTCGATCCAAACCGATTCAAAACGATTAATTTGCACACCCCTAATATATATATAGTGTATATTAGGGTTGTGACGATTCACTCAGATAACGATCCAATTCATATCTCGATTCACAGGCTACGATTCGATTCAGGAACAATTCATAAAAAAATATTAAACAATAGATCCAGTTTGATCCGTTTTGGTTCAGTTCGATCCAACCCAATCCTAAACGATTAATTTGCGCACCCCAAATATATATAGTGTATATTAGGGTCGTGACGATTCACTCGCATAACGATCCGATTCATATCTCGATTCACAGGCTACGATCCGATTCAGGAACGATTCATCAAAAAAAAAAATTAAACGATCGATCCAGTTCGATCCGATTCGGTTCAGTTCGATCCGACCCAATCCAAAACGATTAATTTGCACACCCCTAGTGTATACTCGCGCACACGTACATATATATCTACATACAAACAAACCCAAATGTACACATCCCTCCGCAAACACACACACTTATACACATGTATAGGCACATATGTGTCCAAACAGTATGTGCCTGAACGTTTGCCATTTATCTCTGTAAGCGTGTGACGCAAAAACAACTAACCTCAGCCATTGGACCGACTAAACTTTAAGCTTTGTAAAGTGTGGACTCAGCGTGACTCTCCTTCCCAGTGTCTGACATTGATCTGAACCTATTGATCCGCAAAGAAAGTGTGCGTTCACCATTGAGCCGCCCCAGATAGGAGGCTTTTTTTTTTTTCTGCGTCAACGCGTTCTGATTGTGTTGAACACA
The DNA here is from genome assembly GCA_016785265.1 of Paraplagusia blochii. Taxonomy (NCBI): domain Eukaryota; kingdom Metazoa; phylum Chordata; class Actinopteri; order Pleuronectiformes; family Cynoglossidae; genus Paraplagusia; species Paraplagusia blochii. The sequence goes on along the minus strand of JAFBJS010001680.1, from coordinate 14,328 downwards.
CAGGTGTGTCTCAGCACGGGTCGTGCATGTTGAACATTCACTTGTTTGTTCGTACAAGTCCAAATTACAAGCGGTCCCCCGCGGCGCTCAGAGTCTTAGGAACACGAGCTGATTGAATCAGGAGCGGGATTGATGAATTGACTGTAGAAATCCACAGCAAATTAGCTCGACCTCTCCCTCACTCTGCACAGCGCCAGCTGAAGTGGAGTCAGCCGTGGCTGCGTCTGAATGCAAATGTCTCCCTCCGTCTGCTGCTGGCGCTGACTACGTGTTGGGAGTGTTGACAGTTCAAAAGCTCTGTCTTTCTCAGGAGGGAGTTGAGTTTCCCCTGGCTGCGGCGAGAAGACTGGAGGTTCACGGAGGAACCAACGGATCACAAGGATTGGGGTTTTTTTTGAAGATTTGTAGCTGTCCTTTCAGTGTGGACAAATGGTAAACTTGAGAGAAAATGTCAACCAAATGTTGATTTTCACGCAGCCTGGCTTTAAGACTGTGAAGAGACATTTATCTGTTCACCCGAGGCATGGATAATGAATGGCAGCGTCAGGAAAGACGGCGCCACCTGTGAGGGCTTTTAGGGACACTGTCGAGAACTACGTCTAAATATATATGCTGAGTACATTAGTGGCACTTCAGAAAATTGTTGAAGATGGTACTTATGTCAAGTTTAAATTTAATATAGAAGGGTTATTAACTCTTTAGCTAATCTTGCTTTGAATAAGCAGACAAAAGGTACAAAAAAATTAGCTTGTACATCTACTCTCACGAGATTGCTACTTTAAGAGGTAAGGTCTTAAAAACGACTTAGAATTTGGGTAAAAAGTTACAAGTTGACATAGATAAAATAAGATTAATGCATTTGGAAACTATCGGATTGTCAGTAGGTTCACACTGCTAGATGAGATCGTACACAGCATTGCCTCGCTTCGAATTAGCAGATCGTGGTAGATCTTGGAACTTAACTAAGCTCAGCACCTACAAGTTTTACATCTGCTCGTGTGTTGCCAGGTCGCAGGAGCAGCAACCTCCACGACTGCCACCCAAATCCCACTGTTCCTTACCTCGCCTCTTATTAGCAGATCTTCCCTTTTCGCAGTAGATTTTGGAACCTAACTACGGCAATACGCTCAGCACCAACAAGATCTTCATCTGCAATTAGTTGCCAAGTAGCAGGAGCAGCACTCTCCACGACTGACACCTAAATCACACTGTACCTTCCTGTGGGTGGTGGGCCCACTGGAGGTTATGTAGATCGGGAGGGCGCCATACTGGGAGCACCTCACTGATAACCTGGCAGCTGTTGGATTGGAACCTGAAACCTTGCGGACTCAAATTGCTACCTTAACCACAACGCCTTCTGCTATTTATGGACTAAATTGTGAAAAACAGGCGGATGAAACCCTAGAGCTGGGAATTTCATTATCAAGTCCCGTATTTTCAGGACCATAAGGCGCACCGTCTTAAAAGGCTTAGTCTTACACATAAGGCGCCCACACTTCTCTCTTTAACGTTCTCATGGTGTCCTCTACTACCCCTGCCTTATAACAACAACACACACAAGCAAACAAATGTGCGTATTTAAAAAATGGAGTAGGAGCAAAACAACATCCACACTTCACCCTTTAACGTTCTCATGGTGTCCTCTACTACGTCCGCCTTACAACAACAACAACAACACACAGGAAGCACTGCACTACAGGGTGTGCCGCACATTTTGAAGAAAATCTAAGATTTTAACGTACGCCTTATAGTCGTGAAAATACGGTATATATATTATTCAGTACCCAGTGTTACAGAATCTGTCTTATTCTCCAACCTACAGTTGCATTATCATCGTCATCAACCTTTCCAAAGTGTTGTGTTGTGACCCTACATTGACTGCATCCCCGTCTCACTCTCTCTTCCAGGCTGTTACTGGAGCCTTTCTGGCTTTTCATCAGAAAACATAATTAGTCTTTTATTAAACCCTTGGAAATTGCCGCTAATGGACTCTGTCATTGAGCCGACTTTATTTCGAACTGCAAATCAAGTCACAATGGTCGGAACGATCCGCTTTGTGCCATGACTTCATCTCACCGCCTCTCAATTAAGGCCGGAGATGGAGCCGATGTCAATGAGGAGACTTCAGACCGCCGGCATCTCCGCACACAACTCTGATCTGCTGCGGCAAATTAGAGGAAAAAAGAGGAAGCAGCAGGAATGGGGGTGTGTGATGCGATTGGAGTTGAGCCAGTGTTTAGTATTTCCTTGAGGGAACACTGCGGGTGGGGGTTGAGGGGCGGGAGGTAAACAGCGGCAGCATCTTAAGACACACACTCATTAACACAGTCCAACTCTGAGGACCAGGCACCGTGTTTTCCAGGAGGAATCGAGTTCACAATCAGGCCACGGAGCCCGTCGATACGCTACAAACACATCCGTAAATCATGATGTTCTGCTCTGGTTGCCCACGCTTTCATCCTCGGCCTCGGTAATTAGCTTAGTACTTGGTTGACATGAAATATTACCATTATTCAGTGAAGTAATTCAATTGCTTTAGACACATTTACATGGTTGGATATAGAGAGGTATGGAAACGCGGTTTACTCTTTTGTTCTTTCTTTTTCACTCACTAGCGCCACCAACGTTCACACGTGAGAAATGTAATTTGTTCCTTCATATATTATTCTTCAAGGCAACAACAAAAAAACAAAATACACAAATTCATAATACTCCAAATTCTGCCAATACACCTGAAATGTTTCTTATATAGTTGAGGGACAACTATATAAGTTGTCCCTCTATAACTATATATAACTTAGTTTTCCAGGAGGAATCGAGTTCACAATCAGGCCACGGAGCCCGTCGATACGCTACAAACACGTCCGTAAATCATGATGTTCTGCTCTGGTTGCCCACGCTTTCATCCTCGGCCTCGGTAATTAGCTTAGTACTTGGTTGACATGAAATATTACCATTATTCAGTGAAGTAATTCAATTGCTTTAGACACATTTACATGGTTGGATATAGAGAGGTATGGAAACGCGGTTTACTCTTTTGTTCTTTCTTTTTCACTCACTAGCGCCACCAACGTTCACACATTGTTTGCTCTTGTTTGGTCTTTTTGCATCACTCACTTTACTGACAGTCTTCACAGTGGTGCTGATAAATACGTTTGTCCAGATATTTTCTATACCAGTGGTTCTCAACTGGTGGGTCCCGACCCAAAAGTGGGTGGCGGACCTGTTCTGAGTGGGTCGCAAACACCTAGTCAAAAGTCAAAATAATGTGAATCAGCTGTTTAGCATGTGTGAGAAAATCTCTTATTTTGAAAGGAACACTGTTCTGAGTAAAATTAATTTGTTAAAAGTGATTTTTCGAAGGTTTTTTTGAGTGAGACATGTTGAGAACCACTGATCTCACAAATGCTTGGGGTTCGAGACACTAAGATAAAATATCTATTTGTATTTTAGCTAGTGGTCTCTATCCTCACAGCCCACCTCATCTGCCTATCTGTTACTGGGTTGCAGGGGCACCATTCTCCACCACTGACACCCAAATCACACTGCTGTAATACTGTGAGGCCCCCCATGTGGCTGGTGAGTTCAGAGCTACGTTTGGAGCACCTCAGTGGCAACCAGGCAGCTGGTGGATTTGAACCTGAAGCCTTTCGGACCCAAAGCAGATTCTTCCAACTAAAATCCTGGGCGTCTTCCAAAGTTTAGTCCACTTTTTATTCACAGTCCAGGGTCTTTTGTCTGCTCTACCTTAAGGGAGTGTCCCAGAGTGAGATAAGAGAGAACTAGAATCTAACGTACGTCATGGAAAATTCCTCAACCCACACCTACACTTCAAATCAGACATATGTACTGCCGACCTCTCTTCTTCTTCAGTACGCCAAGGGCAGAGGTTAGCATACAGGTACGTCTATTTCGAGAGATAAATTCCCTTTTTATCATCAAGATTCCGAAAAAAGTAGACGTGCAAATTAGTGATTGGACGATGTGTTGGTGAAACCTTAATTTGGGACAAAGTTGAAGGTTTTTCTGCCTAATGTGGATTGTGTAAACTTCCATTTACATTACATCAAACTTGCTCTTTAAACCAAGGGCGTCAAACTCTTGTTCACATCGGGCCAAAATTAAAAACTAGGACAAAGTCCTGGGGCAAAACCTTATTATCAAAAAGTCACTTGTTTCTCTCCAGGTCTGTGATTTGATCTTAATATTATAAATACATGAAAAATTTGATTTGTTCCTTATTTTGTTTGTAGCCTTTCAAGTTCCTTCATATGTAATTTTTCAAGGCAACAACAAAAAACAAAATACACAAATTCATAATACTCCAAATCCTGCCAATACACCTGAAATATTTCTTAAATAGTTAAGGGACAACATTAGTACCGGTAGATACGATCCTGCGGGGACAAATATAATTGCACTGCGTGCCAGATTTGGACCCCGACCCTTGGTTTGACACCGGTGCTTTGACAGCTTCACCAATGACTTTGATACATGAATGCCTGCATTAAAAGTCTCCTCTGAGCAGTAACGTGGAGACATGTGAGACTTACTGTCGCTGGCAGATTGATTTTCCTCCCAGGTGCGGACGTAGTCATCCTGCGGGAACAGAAGAGCAGTTACTCATGTGGAACACAACACAACACAACACAACACACTTGGCTAATTCACAACACAGAGCCACGACAACACGGTTGTCGTCCGCGCGTCGTCACTGTCGTCCACACACAGGAGAAGTGATGTTTCCTACATTATTTTCCTGTATGTTGACTACGATGCGTGCGTTAATGTTGCAGGAGGATAATTAGCTGAAGTGACAAGTGACTCAGTGAGTGGGTGAATCTGTGGGTGAGACGTACGGCAGTGAGGTCTGTGGTCTGTGTTGTTTTGGTGTTGTTATAGGAACAATTATGTTTAATCGAAAATTTGATGTAAAGGTTTTGATGATGGTGTTAAAAAAAACTGATGGAGAAAAAAAATGTAATGGAGGAAAATGACGGGGAAAAAAAAAAAAACGGTAAAACTGACCTCCACCTCCTGGAACGACAGCGTAAGGAAAGAACAGAGAAATATTAGACAAACAACATTTAACTTAAAGGTCAGTTCACTTGTCAGGATGATGTTCCTGATTTTGTGCCTAATGTTTTGATAAAAATATTGAAAAAGATTGGCAACTAATACTGTATCAGTTATGAAGAGATTCCTTCCCTGACCTGTAGGGGTTGCTGTAACACTCAAATGTCATACTTTCATATCTAAAAAAATTTATGTTTTCTACTGAATTATAAAAAATAGAGTTGCAAAAATTTTCTAAAAAAATTAATAATTGCAGTAGTGAAGTATAGAAGGTTTCACATATATATGTGTATATATGTATATATGTATCTATGTCTATATGTATAGACATATATGTAATATATAGATATAGAATGTATAGATAAATATATGTATAGAATGTGAATCTTCACAGACATATATATAAATATAAATATATGTATATATGTATATATGTATATATGTATATATTCTTTCTGTATTCACTCACATAGACTCAATGTACCTCAAATTGTACAGCTGTGTGAAGAACTAAGTAGCGAAATGATGTTTTTGCTGTTAGCAAGCAAGCGTAATACGAAGCTAACCCTTGATTTTTTTTGCGATAAAAAAAAAACATTTTCATACATACATATAAGCGCATGGATACATATTTGTATTAATGTAACAATTGATAATGCCTTATTAAAATATAAATTCTCTCTTCTTCCGCGTAGTGGAAGTGAGACAAACGTAAAAACGTAAAATAAGCAGCACTCATGGAAGCAGGGGAGAGTCCTCCTCTGAGATGCTAACACTACTATTTTAACCCCTGCAGCCCTGGTCAACCTCCACCTCTGGACCAAGAGTCAGAACTATAACAAAAGTCCAGGAGGTCTGGAGTTCATATGTGAGGTTTTGGCAAAGGGACGGTAATAAATGTCAGTTTCACACCTTCACTTTATAAGACATGATTGGGTCAAGCATTAGCAGGACAGGATCTAAGAAGATTCAGGACCTGGACATTAATCAAACTCCTCCTTTGTCTCCTCCTATCGATGTTGCAGCCGCTGCATTATTTACCAGACTTTCTGTGTTTGCGTTTCTGCCAGAACCGATGAGGGGAAGTGTCCTACTGCGCCGACAGGACTGGAAATCAATGACTTCAGAAGAGAATGCAGTCGGGGGGGAAATAAATTCTCTTGAGTACGCTGCAAAAATTAAGAATAAAAGAGGACTGGGCTACGATAACGGCATCAGGAGGATCCATGAGGAGAATTTTTATGAAGTGAAATAATTAACAGGAGACAAAGGGAATAGAAGAGAGTCAGCTAAGGTGATGGGAAAGATGTATGGGACAGTTGTGAAGACCAGCCGTGATGGATGGATTAGAGACACTAGGAATAGGTAGAAGACAGGAGACAGAGCTGGAGGTGGAGGAGTTAAAGATGCTGATATTCTCTTTAGAAGAGACAAGGATGGACAGGGTCAGGAATAAGAGGTTAGAGGGACAACACAGACAGGAAGGTTTGGAGAAAAACCTAGAGAAGACAGATTGAGATGGTTTGGACATGTTCAGTGGAGAGACAGTGGATACATTGGTAGAAGAATGATCCTAGAGATGGAGCTATCAGGTAGGAGACAAAGAGGAGATTGATGGATGCAGTGAGGGAGGACATGGAGGTGGTTGGAGTCAGAGAAGAACATACAGAGGACAGGGGGAGATGGAAAACGATGATTCCTTGCGGCGGCAACTAAAAAAAGGTCCAAAAGCAGAAAAGAGAGCAAATCTGATAACATCACATGACAGAATCAAACAAAGCTGAGTCTCATATCAGTGCAGATCTGTCAAGGTCACGTGAAAGTCAAACTTTTAGGGTAAAAGACAATCACGGTTGGTGAGAGTTTATTTCTAATTCTACAACCTAAACCTATCCTTGATGAGATACACTTGTCCAGCTGCTCATATTTGGAATCACTGTATGTAATACGTCTCAAATGTAAGGCCCGAGGTCCAAATGTGGCCCGATATGGTAACTATAAGTGGCCTGTGGGAGCGCCAAAAACATTTAATAATGTCATGCAGCAAAATTTCTTAACATGATGTAATTGATGATGTAATTGTAATATGATGTAATTAGAGTATTAGTAGCCTAAATAAATAATAATTGTACAAACGTTTGTTAATTTATTATGAAGTAGTTACATCTATACCGTCTCTCAGTTACAGTTTCTCACTGGAGGAAATGAGTTTGACGTCGTCCCACTATCGTTGTCATTAATCATAGTCTTCCTGTGAATGACTGTCGATTTATAATGTCTGAAAGAATGAAAAGAGACGAATATGAAACTGGACGGAAGTCGGAAGGTGGAGATGTCGGAGGACAAAGGTGATGCAGTAAATGTCGAGGTGATACGGTGACACGGCAATTATGGCGTTCCCTGCAGCGGAACTTGAGACAAGTCCAAGTTTAGGAAGGGAATTTTGAGGGACAAGGAATAATAGATAATTACACAAGAGGCGACAGGAACGCGAACAAAGACGGTGGTGGAACAGAGGGGCGAAGAAAAGGGGCGAAGATGATTAATGTCCTTAAGGTGGGAGGACGCTGACCAGGTGTTGGTGTCGAGGTGAGACTGAAAAGAAAGTATTCTGTCAAGGAAGACACCGAAACTTTAACCCAAGGGGAAAGGAAACAAAGGTTTTCAGTTGAACTGCAAGAACTGTTTAGGTTTAAGGGAGTTGGAGGTGGAGGGAGCAGGAGGTGGAGGAGTTAAAGATGATGAGGTTCTTTTTAGGAGAGACAAGGATGGACAGGATCAGGGTTGAGGTGATTAGAGGGACAACGAAGACAGGAAGTTTTGGAGAAAAAGCTAGAGAAGACAGATTGAGATGGTTTGGACATGTAGGAGACAAAAAGGAGATTGATGGATGCAGTGAGGGAGGACATGGAGGTATTGGACTCAAAGTAGAAGATACAGAGGACAGGGGGAGATGGAAAATGTTGACTTGCTGTGGCAACCCCTGAATTAGGGACAAGAAGAAGAACTAATGACCATACTGCCCCTTCTTGAACCTTCCTGCAGGTGGTGGGCCCACTGGTAGCCAACCATCCAGGAGACACCAACGACATGAGACATAGACTCTGGGTCAAAGACAACTCCATCTACCTTATATTATATCCTTTTTTTGTCAATCAAATTCGATGCAGCCTACGCTTGTGATTGGCAGATGACCTTGAGCAAATGTCAGCTGTCGGATGCCGTTTACATCCACTCAGAACCCCCCGCGGGTCTTGGTGACAGTAGGGGGCGTCGCTGCCTCAACCGCAGAGGATACGGTTTTGCTGCGTGAAAGATTATACTTGACCTTTTCCCGCAATTATCGACGCTGTATTCTAGTGGCGGCGTCATCCGCCCATGCAGAACAGAGTCCTGGTGCACCACAGTATTGTTCAGGAGGCATAAAATTCATGCAACGACCACCGTCAGCCCACGCAGCCACTCGTCTCCAACCCAGCAGTGGCCGAGGGCCGTTCATAGGGCAGGTGAAAAAGCTTCAGAGAGAAATACAGGCGTCCAGGGAGTTTCCAGTCTCTAAATCTGAGCCACCTCTTCTTTCCAACCTTAAAGTTTAAGAGACAGAAAGCCTGTAGTTACCGAGTCTCTGAAGTCATTGCACTTTATGACTGATCAATACAAAGTCCAACCGTCTAAATGTCAGCCAGATTTATCAGTGTATCTCTGATCCAAATGACATTCAATGAAGAAAATCTCTCAAAAAAAGGCATTTACATTGGATGCCCCTGGACGCCTTCCACACGGGAGGTGTTTGGGTCATGTCCCACTGGGAGAAGATCCAGAGGAAGACCTACGTTGCCATGCTGGCCTGGGAACGCCTCGGGATCCTCCCAGATGAGCTGGAGGAAGTGTGTGGGGAGAGGGAAGTCTGGGTATCCCTCCTCCAAATGTTGCCCCTGCGACCCAGTTCCGGATAAGCGAATGAAAATGGATGTATGGATCTCTCAAAAATAGCATTTTTTACTAAGTAACTTCAGTGGAGGGAAACAGTGGTGTCTTAGCGGACTTGGTTCAATGAGGCTTCAGGATCAAATCCTCAATACCCCCACCAGCTGCCAGGTTCCCACTGAGGTGCGCTGGGCATGGCACCATCATGACCCAAACAACTTCCACCCACAGGAAGGCTGATAGTGTGGTTTAGGTGGCAGTTGTGGAGACTGCTGCTTCCGTGATACGGTGATGGAGGATGAATGAATGAGTTTGAGTGATTTGACCTCAACCACAAATTTGTCAGGTTTGAATTCCCGTGGTTTGCCTGTATGAGAACTTTTTTCCGTGTTTGCATTACGTGGGTTTTTTTTATTTTCCTCTTTTTACGTAAAATGCAATTGTGCACTTCAAATTCACCTCAGGTGCAAATGTGAAACCTTGTTTATCTCCCTGTGATGGACTAGCCAACTGTCCAGGCGGTAACACCACCCTTGCCCATTGGCTACTGGGCCTGGCTCCAGCCCCCGCAACCGTTGGAAAGGATTAAGTGGTAGAAGATGAATGAATGATACAATAAACTGTTGAAACACAGAGGACACGCCATACCTTTTCATCTGAGGGGCCACGCTGATACTTGATAGGCAGCCAACGCCGCACTACACAGGGTGTGAAATTCTCATTGCCAATAAAGTCAGTGTTTACTAACACAGTGATCCCTCTTATATCGCCAAAGATGTGTTCCAAGACCCAGGGCATGATGGGAACATTTACAAAGAAGAGGCGAGATAGTAGATAGAGAGATACAGTAGTTCCCCTTCACGAAACTCACGTACACTGTTATCAACCCTTCCTAAACTGCCTTAACCTTTCCTACAAAATCTAATGACGGTAGAGATGAAGGATGTGATGATAAGACTGACGGATTAAAGAATTATTACGTGATACCGATTGGAGCGACGAGAAGAGATAACAAGCTACCCGCGATTGTTTGCAAATGTGCTCATATCAATGTCAAATCGTAAATCCACATTGTTGAAGTGAAATCTTTTGGAGAATTGCAACTATAAGTCGCACTTTTGCTCATCCTGTAGTTGGGTTTGTGGCCTTGTACTCAGGTGCGACTTATATATTAAAACAACGAATGTTGGTTATTGTCACAGCCACTAGAGGGCACTCTAGAATTGTGTACCAGAATCTACTATGCGTTTATGTTGCACTTTTTTTCTTCTATTGGCTGGTACCTGTATTCTGGAGCGACTAATATACGAAAATACGCTAATTTGATAGAAAGGTTGGACATATTGGAAAGGACTGAAGGAAAAAAAGGAGCAGGGAAGAAAGCGAATGAACAAACAAACAAAAAAAGATGAAAGGAAAGATCAAATGAAAGAAGGAAGGAAGCAAGAAATGATGAAAACAAACAAACGAACAAAAGAAAGAAAGAAAAAAGAAACTGATAAAGGAAAGGAAAGAAAGAAAGAAGGAAGGAAGGAAGGAAGAAAAGAAGGAAGGAAGGAAGAAAGAAGAAAGAAAACAAGGAAACAGCAAACGAACAAAAGAAAAAAAGGAATGATTGAATGAATAACAAATGGGTAAAGGAAAAAGGAACGAAAGAAGGAAGGAAACAAGGAAGGAAGGAACAAAGAAATAAGTGAAAGAAGGAAGGAGAAAGAAAAGAAGGAAACAACAAATGAACAAAAGGAGTGAAGGCAGAAAAGAAGGAACGATTGAAGGAAGGAAGAAAGAAAGGAAAGAAAGAAAGAAATGAACAAACAAAAAAACAAGGAAAGGAAGGAATAAAGCAGGGAATTAATAAAGGGAAGGAAAAGGGAACGAAAAAAGCAAGAAAGGAGCAAGGAAGAAGTGAAGAAAAGAAGAAACCAAGCAACAAATGAACCAAAAGGAGGAAGATCTGAAGGAAGGATACATTGAACTCTTTCAGACCCAGTTCCTCCGCAGACTCCAACACTGCACCACCGCATCTGCATCTGCTGAGTCTGATCCTGATTTCAATTTATAATGTAGGAAGAGAAAAGTGCAGTTGTCTCAGAATCCCCACGCAGAAAAATGTCTCCATTTGTCATCAATAAAATTGCGGTGGTGAGGAGATAAAATGCCTCCTGCTGGATGCAGATGTAGTGCGGCGTAAAAACCTTAAAACCTGACGAATAAAAGCAGAAACAAAAGAGACATTTCCCCTGAGGACATCCTCAGAAGACAGACTCTGTACAGCGGCATAAAATTTCCTCCCACCCAGAGACTCCCTTAAAGACTGCGTTACAGCTCGCAGCTCCTCGCCTTTGGTTTACTGATCATGTGAGACGCGCCGAGATGAAACGAACCCTCTGAAGAACATTCTGTTGCTGAACGTTCTCCTCTTCATCTGAGCGCACATGAGGGTTCGGGGCTCCAGAAGTGGGCCGGAAGATTCCCTGAATTGTTCTGTGAGTAACAAGGATTCCAGGGAGTAGGAAAAACATCACAAACTCAAAGAAACCAGTCATTTCCTTTAAAAAAAAGTCAGGTTTTTAATGAAAAAAGTTTACTGAAAACTAATTTTCTGATCTGACACATTCACTAAGGAAATATTTTGATTTATTTTACAAAAATACTACGGCTATTACAACATTATAGAGAATCTAATAAATTTGACGCTTTTTTAAACATTAAAAAAGCAATTAAAAAATGTCAATTTCTTTTTTACATAAGATTGCATTGTTTTTGCAAACTTTAACCTCACTACCACCATATGCAGTGAGATATCATACAAATATCTAAATTATTTTCACATATTTGTTTGTCTCAGATAAAATCAATGTATAAAGATCAGTGTTGGGCAAGTTACTTTAAAAAAGTAACTTATTACTTTATTAGTTACCGCTCTGAAAAAGTAACTAGTTACGTTACTAGTTACTAAATTATAAAAGTAACTAATAACTAGTTACTTTACTTTAAAAATCCAATAAAAAGTTTAGTGTTGTGTTTTGTAGCAACTATCGTAATGAAATGTAGTGGAACAATAAAAACAAAATAGATCTAGGTTAGGTCTTTCTTGTGGGTGTGTCCTGCTGTACCGCATCGTGCGTGTGTGAGACTGTTCATTATCCCTATAAGGCAAGAAGACCCGCCCAGGTCTCTTTCTCATTGGTTTAGCCTAAAAAATTAACCTATGGTAAACAAACACGTTACGATATTAGTTACCAAGCAAAGTAGTTTCGTTACCTAACGGCATCAAAACTGTTTTTTTTTTCTGCCTTGGACGTGCCTTGCTAATCGTTGCTAATCGTTGCCGTTGAAAGCAGCGGACAGAGAAGAGCGATGGAGGGCGACGGTCATTTGTATAAAACATAATCGTTTTCAAAGAAAGGCTCTGACTTCCTGTTCAAACAGAGGTGACTGATGAAAAGAGTTGATAAAAGATTAAATCACACAGCCTGGCAAAGAAGAGCAGTTTATCACCTATGAGGTGACATTTCTTTCTTTTCTACTTCATATCCAGAGGTTGAGAAACCAACTTTTTATACAGACAAATCTATAGAACTGATACTTCAGTCTGTGAACTCTGTTTACTCCAACATCTATAAATAAAGTGACTCCGAGCTGCGTTGGGAATAAACTCATTAGGGAACGTTGTACTAACACTAGACCTTTGATTTTACCTGGTGTCAAACCAGGTGTAAACCACAAATCAGACAGTTAACAGGAAATGAGAAGAGACGGCCTTGTTACTAAGTAGTTGGCTTTTCAACACCGATGTCCTCATGTCCTCAGGTACCTGAATGATCTAACTGTTCCACCAGGGAAACATATTCAGTGTAATGTGTCTTAGAGCCTGTGGTGCTGTACGACCACATACTACTACGTAGAACCCCGCTGTGGTGTAAGTACTGTTTACTGTGACAGTAGTACCATTAGCTGCGTTACCGTCATATACTGTATTTCCTCCCCGTCGGCACAAGGCATGAAGACAGGAAGACAGGAAGGCGGGGACACAGCTACAGGCAGTTCTTCTAAACCAGATGGAAAATCAGATCAACCTGAGTCTTGGACAGAGTTTACTCTGCTTTTTCAAATATGACATGAATGGGACTTTTTGACCAAGACACTGATCAGATGTGTTTTTTTTCCCCACTTTTCAACAAACGCAAATTGCACAAAAACGTTTAAAAACCTTGCTCTGGGATCTGAATCAAGCAACAAGAACTGCAGTGTAAACAAACCCTGGTCCACAAACACCTGGGGCGAGGACCAGCCCCAGTCCATGGGACGATTGCTACCAGGACACACAGAAAATTTTTGACCACTTACATTATTTTGGTTTTATTTTAAATATTATTATAAAATGCCTAAGCCTCATGTCTGACCTGCTTCTATCATCTTCGGAGGTCTGGTTCGGCCGCTAACACATAATACATTTGCGTTTGAGTAAAAAGGCCCCATACCCCATACGCCCCATAGGCGTAGCCACGGGTTGGCCCGGGTGGGCCTGGGCCCACCCTCTTGTCAGTCAGGCCCGCCCCATCCAATGAGAGGGCTGACCAAGTCAAGCCAAAAAAAAAAACTAGCAAAAAGAAGAGAAAACAAATATCGATGGAAGTTTTCCTAGCGCAAGGTAAAAGACAGAAGAAGAGCATAACCGTATCAACAAAACAATAGAATGGCTAGGATTCCATCATCAATAATGCAACTATATTTGATCAGGAAATATTTTTTCAGTAAAGACAACAACAATAAACTCAAAACGAGTCATTGATACAAGATTCTAACTTTTTATACCGGTCTGGTAGCAGAAAATTATAGGCTGTGCGCACTTGCAAAACCCTTGTGTGCATGCACAGTTAATTCAGGTAGGAAGATTTTATAGGTAGGAAAAGATTACAGAACACCAGAAATTTACTTTTTTTCACGACGTCAGTAAAAATAGTACGAGACATTTAACTGGTCCATGGCGCAAAAAAAGGTTGGGGAACACTGCTTTAGACCAGGGATTCTCAACCTTTTTGGCACCGAGGCCCAATTTTTCAGTGTCGAGTGACCTGGGGCCCTTAATAATAGCAGTTTAAAATTTTCACGGCCCTCCAGGGGGCGCTTGCGACCCAACTTTGGGGTAGGACCTCAGTAATATGTCTGCAGCTCTGACTGGATGGTGGGATTAGAAACATCACGTCTTACTCGCTGCAACAGTGATTCCAGCTCTTCACTCAGTGTCGGCACAGACAGACAGGACACTGTTCGGTCCTGACAGTCGGTGTCAGAGACAAACACCATCCGTCCATGTCATCC
>JAFBJS010001679.1:335597-348628 GCA_016785265.1 Paraplagusia blochii | reverse complement strand
ATTAATATTAGTAATAAAAATAATTCTAAGTAATAGGCTTGGACACAAAACATTTGTTGTTGCATTTCTTTTTTGATTTATTAAAAATACATTTCATTATGAATGTTACTGTAAATAAAGCTATGAGATATGTAAGCTAGTTTGAACTAAAATAAATGGGATGCTAAAGTCGTGTATAAAACTCAAGATGCTAATTTTCTAATAGCAATAATAATATCATCTACTTGGGAAATGCAGGTACTACTGGGAAAAGGCAGTATAGGTATAGATTATATAACTAAAAAATGTAATTTGGAAAAGGGTGGTGGGACGCATTTAGAAGCTCAACGGGCCACATCCGGCCCCCGGGCCTTAGTTTTCCCTTTGCCTAGCACCAAGTTACCAATGAGGTCCACTGAGCAGTGCACCGTCCCCACTCACTGCTCCTCAGGCGCTCAAAGCTGCTCACTGTTCACTTTGATGATGGGTTAAATACAGAGGTAAATACAGAGTTTGATTTCCTTTCTTTCATTTCCTAAATGTATAAATAAAAAAAAAAGGTAATTTTCCTATTTTCGTGCATCCTGAACCTTTTCCAAGCAGTAGATGAGTCAGTTAATCTACGTGTGTAGAAGCGTTTGTTCTCCTCTGAGTATAAATCATTTCTATCTGTTCTCGATTATTGCGCCTGCCATGGGTCCAACCACACTGTGAATTCCTGCAGCGCTTTTTTGCCCACAGAGATGGTGGCCGCTGATGGCCGTCAGCCGGGGAATGTCAATTCTTTACTTTCCAAGTTGGGACTCAGGCTTACATGGATCCTACACACAGGACAGATAAAAGTGTGTGTGTGTGTGTGTGTGTGTGTGTGTGTGAATGTTGTTTTAAACCAAAACGCCAACTGACCGAGGAGGTCATTGGCAGCAAAAATCCTGGCCGTGTCAAACTCTACCATCAGTGTAAGTGGAGAAGGACAACAATAATAAACTTCTTCTTCAACATCCGGCCAAAACACAAGACGTGCATGGTGCAGTTTGGCCACTAGATGGCCTGTCGTCACATACGTATTTCTCAGTATTATATATCTTGTCCTGTACAGTGAAGTGATGTCTCAGGCTTGGACAACATCGCAAAAAAGTTGACCAGGTAGCAAACTTTAGGCAACTTTATTATATTATCCTCATTTATCTCAGCAACAGCTTTACAGTATCTTCTAGGGATGTTATTTTGACAATTAAGCATTGATCCATACTGTGAACCATTCTTTCCATTTGTCAATATTTTATGCCCAAACGTCATTTATTCATTCATTCATTCGTTCGTTCATTCATTCATTCATTCATTCATTCATTCATTCATTCATTCATTCATTCATTCATTCATTCATTCATTCATGTGTTCATAAACAAGTTTGCAGGTTGTCTCCATTTGCAATTTATTTTCAACTTTGGGATTCCCATTGCCAAATTGGCGTTCCCAAATTAGTGTTTTACTCTGAATATATTGCTAGTATTTAAAAAGTTTACCGAAATATCCTTTGACCTTCTTGGTTAACTCTTTAATGTCATAATTTAGTTATAAATTTTGCTTGTGCCATTATTTTCATGTTGGCAAATTCTATGACATGTTTCCTTCCTTAGTTTAATCATGTACTAAATTAACTTTCTTCACTCTGTTTCTCCTGTGAGATCATTGAATGCATGTGTCTATAGATTGATACTAAAAATACGATATATATATATCAATTATTTACATATTGAAGAACCACCTTCACTTCTCTGAACATTTTAGTTAATGAGTTAGTGAAGTAAGTTAATTAAGTTTCAGTTGTAGTTAATACATTTATTTAATTTTTTTTTATTTTATTTTAAAGTTTTTTAATTTTAAAGTTAATTTTTAAGTTTTAGTTAATTAATTGACCAAACTGCTACTGAACGTGAAGCTCTGTTTTTTTTTTTTTTTTCCAGAAACTGTAGGACATAAACATGACATTGTGTTGGTGTCCAAACGGTGTCTAAGTGGTTGTTTTTGCAGGTTAGAACCCACTGCCCAGCAGCTGTTTCCACAGACGTCCATCCACACACACTCACTCACTCACTCAGTATCTCAGCGCAGGCAGACATTTCCCACAACATACAAACCCTGCTGTACTGTTTAGACACACAACAAAAACACAGACCGGACCAAAAAAAACAAAACAAGGCATTGAAGAACTTTGAAGAATTTGTCGACAACATGTTATCAACCCAGCAGCAGTTCCTAGTAGCTTCAGGAAGAATTAAAATCTCGTAGAGGGGAAGCAATTATTTCCTACAGAACTTTTTAAGTTTGATAAACACATCGAAAAAAGATAAAATTTGAAGAAAACTAAGATGGAGAAGTTTGAGTCCTTTACAGTGTTTTTTTCTGTGAACTGAGTCAATATTTTAATCATCTTTAAATCCATTTAGTTACACATTCATGTGATTGAGAAATGCTCAGGATTCAGTTCTTCTGTCAGTAAGAATTTTTGCGCTTGTTTTATTAACTGAAGTTTCTTCTTGTCTCTTAACTTTGGCCTATTTTTAGAAAAAAAATCTACATTAATATTGGAAATTTTGCACATTGAACTTTTGGGGTCAGCGGTGGCCTAGTGGTTAAGGAAACAGACTTAGGTCCGAAGGGTTGCAGGTTCGAAAAATTACCACTGAGGTCCACTGACATGACTGTCCCCACCCAGATTTGCTTTCCTCCTTTCAGAATTTTTATTGCTTATTTCAGATAAACTTTACGTAGACACATTAAACTATTTTGTTTAAAATTGGTTCACTTTAACTTTAACGATCTTAGAGCTAAGTTGGCCTAACTTAACTGTTTAATTGTCCTTAACATATACAGTAAAGCATATTGAGAATATGTTTCCTGTATCAGTTAATTTTTAGAAACTACATTGTCACAGTCAGACATTTGTTCATTTCTGACTCGTCTCCTTCTGAGCCAGTCAACATGCCGATGTCACATTAAAGGCCCAAATAAATTTGGTCAAACAGTTAAGCAGGAGGCCACAGAGTGAGGAGTGAGGAGTGAGGAGTGAGGAGGCAGCCACAGTGAGCAGTAAGTGGACTTTGGTTTGGCTGCAACAGCTCTGGTCTGGTTAGGACCAAATGACTGGGAGCTACAAACGGCAAAACAGCTCATAAAGAAAAAAATATGATGAATATCAGATGTTCATTGTGGCGCAGTTTTGGACACAGGTTGAAAACCTCCAAATGCAACAGGCTTGGTGATTGCATGTCACAGATGTTAGGTCATTTTATTAGGAATCTGATAAAAACGAATGGTTCACAATTTGAACCAAACCAAAGCAGCAGATGAGGAGAAAGTCCTAAAGAAAGCTCTAAAGAAAATAAGCTCAGAACTTTTTCAAATGTTAAACTGTGTCGTCGGATTTTATCGTTAGACATGTCATCATTTTTTTCCCTTGAATTTTTGGAGGTCAGTCACAAGTGTTTTGCTAAAAGCCAATAGAAAAGTAAAAAATGAAAGTATGTTAACGTGATTTTAACCAGTTTACAATATATAACTGCCTTAAAATGTCTTTCAAGATTTTTTATTTTTTTTCCCCCCAAAATCAGAAATTTATCTTTGCATTCTGTAAACTTTTTTTTGAGGTCAAACGTAAAGACAAATTTTTTTTTTTTTTTCATTCTACAGTCAATAAACTGAAAAATTTGAGAAACAACAATGATGTTTATATCATTTTCAACCATCAACCAACCTATGGTCCTGTTCCAGGTGACGTTGAACCATCAGTTCCTGTTTAATATGAGGGTTGTCTATGGGATGCTTAGCATTATTTGACCACTAACAGCACAGTGAAGTCAGAATAAAGCAATGAGGCCAAACCAAACCATCAGTAGTAAACACAGCAGCATAGAGGAGTCCAATAAACAGGCCTTTCTCACACACACACACACACACACACACACACACACACACACACACACACACACAGTGAATCCGTGGAGCCTCATTTGCTTCAATCACGTCTGCAGCAGCATTGATTTGTCGTCTTCCAGGATGCACTTCTCTTACAAGTTCAAATCCAAGAAAAGAAATTGATTTCTTCAGTTCTGTTGATATTCTGCACTTGTTTTTTTTTTCTTTCCTTTTATCGATAAGTCACTTTACGATAACTTTACGATAAAGACTCCCGTGGGCGGGACTTAGGGCTGAAATTTAACTTGCTGAATCCTGTACTTTCTGGTCATCAGCTGATTCATCAGCTGGAGCCACCCTGCAAGGATGTTTGGGATCGTATTGCTGCCAAACTTGGGAAATTTCTTCAGTATCCCGTTATTGCGTGATAGTATGACGCCTCCTCAAGAGAGTCTGATTCGTTCTTCCTTCGGTCTTATCTTATGTCGTGTTGTGTAATTAGTAAACAAACAAACAAGATCAGCGTGGGTTTTTGCAGAAATTTTACCGGAACCGGACTAGAGTAGGCGGTCACTCCCGGTAAACCTACCATAATAAAATAATTTTTTTCCTCCTACGTGTGGCAGTAATACGCATCAGTAAGAATGAATAACTGCTTCCTCAACAAAAAGTTTAGTCCACTATTTTTCATAAAAAGCTGCCAGTAGGGGGAGCCCAAGTTGCCGAAGCATTATGTGTACCTTAGTTTCAATTACAAAGATTTCCAAGGAATTGCTGCTTCTTCTCCCGGTGTTAGTCAGAGTTTAGCAGCTGTTTGATCGTTTCTAGTTTTCAGGCAAAGACAAAGACTAATTCATCCAGTGTTAGACAGTTGCTGCCTCAGTTGCTTTGACTTGGGTTTTTTTACTTAGAGTTAAACAGTATTTTATCCGTTTAACGTTTGGAATCGCAGATGTTTTGTTATGAATGTCATTGATGATAGAGAACAAAAACAGTTAAATTCTTATTCTCATCCCTAGTTGACAGGCCTCCTTGAAATAAACAAAAATCTTTGCACAGTTTACAGCAACCCTTCACAGACCCTTGAGCTTCACCACACGGCACGACAAACAATACTGCAACAAATATCATCCACCAAAACGTACTGGAAATAGATCCAGAGATTTATAGATTTAGGATAAATTCTAAATATCCCTGACAAGATACAGTTAGAAAAATCATGCATGAACCATGGTGTATAAAACAAACAAACTCCATCACCACAACACTGGCAGGAGCGACGGCTTCACGATGATCAATGACTGAGGGCTGATTAATTTGCAGCAATGTCATTGCTGCAACATTGTTGCTGGGTTCGATTCCCATTATATTGCTCCAACACTGTATGACAAACTAAAACTTTGCCATTCATTCGTGGAAGAGACAATTGCGTCGGAAGCATGCTGGATTTCAGGTTAATGTGGGTGCAGGGCTGGCCTCAAAAAGATCCTTTTCCTATGACCATCGACAGTTAAAGTGGACCATACCAATACATCAATAAGGTGGGTAGAACCTCAACAACAACCAAGTCTAAGGGCATGATGTCTGGTCCAGATCGAGACATTTCCTAATAGAAAAAAAGTCCTGTGAGAACTGTGATGCATCTCATTTAAAGTGATGTCATGTCTGATGTGAACGACAAGTGCTTGATTTTTATGGTAATGAAAGTGCGTTCCATTCTGCTGCGTTGTGGGAGAGTGGACAGTGTCGGTGGAGGCCAGTGACCCCCTGACTCCTCATGTTTGACTTCCATCCTTGTGTTGGCTCAGGGTCAGCAGTGAATGTCTGCCATTATCAGTGTGGATGGGAGAAAAAAAAAAAAAAAAAAAAAAAAAACTTAGACAGCGAGGGACCTGCTGTTTTATTTTTACCTCTCCCAACAGCAGATCAGATGCAGGAGTTACGCTCTGAAAGGAAACACGTGTTTGCTGTGTTGACCAGTTGTTGCCGCCACAAATCACAGCTCACGAGAAAGACTCAAACGGCAACTCACATCAACAGCCAGACTCCCAGGGGAGCAACTGCTTTCCCATGAGTGTGTGGGAGACCAAGTCCAAAAAACATGCAGAGTACAACCCTCTGAGCTCCACTGGAATTCCAAATACCCCCCCCAAAAAAACAACATTCTCACAGAAACAGACAATTGAAGCATGAGAATAAATAGTATTTGTCAGTAAAACTCAGTATAAATTCAATGCTGTATGAAAAAAACTCAAAAAACTGTCTTACCTGTGGACACTTTCTCCTAACACACTGCTTTCCCTTAAAACTCTGCCTTGTTTCTACCTCCTCATTCCCAGACCTCCTCTACCTCCTTGGGGTTGAGTTTCCTCCTCCCTCTCCTCCTCCTTTCTTACTCCAAACAACAGCGATAATCCCAAACGCGTGCCAGACAAGCTACTGAACTTAATTCCTCGTTCATGTATGAAGAATGTCTGCTGCGTCTCTGGACTGGACTCCACTGGACTGGACTGCATCAAGCAGGGACACAGATTTACTCTGCAGGCTGCGGTTCCTCCTGCCAAGAAGATTTCAAACATGCTATATAAGGTCTACAGGAAAACAGCTCTGTGCTTTCCAATGACTGCGGTGCCCAAAACTGGAGAGCAGAAGCCATCCAAGGGCAGACAGTAACCGTATCTCTCTCCTCCTCTCCTCCTCTTCTCCTCCTCTCCTCTTTCTCCCTCCATGATAAGCATGTGTTAACTGCTCTCAGGATGTTGCACCAATAAAGTTTCATTGTTGCAGTAAATCAGTTTCTCAGTTATCACCTATTGGTTCTATGCAACAAATGTTGATGATGATTTTAACAATGGGGCAACATTAGCCAAAGCAGCAGGAGTTGAACCTCAAACCTACGAGTTTGGTTGAAACGAAGAGACTCAAAAAGAACACACACATTCACAAATGCACTTTCAGAATAAATGCACGAGCTCGGACCAATCCACGATTGTATTTTAACAATAAATTACAAAAACAATGATTCCAACATCAAAATGCATTTGTGAATTCCTCAAATGATGTCTGCGAATTGTCGTACGTGTGTTTTAATTTGTCAAACTACGCGCACACTGTGTGTATTTTTGAGAATCTCGCTCTGACCAGATTCGCACGGCGTATTTTTTCTACTTCGCTCTGTCAGCAGCCAATCAGAAGTCTCGCTCATTTGCCGGCAGTTTAGGTTTTAGGCTTCCACTCATTTGTTGACCAATGATTGACGACTCGATGTGTTACCGCAATTTTTTTTCTTTGTTAACATTACTACCCTGTAACATTACTAACTTAAGATAAATTGTTAGTTTTCACAAAAAGTAGATTTAATGAAATATGATCTCATAGTTGACTAGAGTCTCAGCCTAATCAGTTGAAAATCATGTTGATATACAAGCAGGAATTGAAGAAAGATGTCCTTCAAAAGATCTGAGTTTTTCACAGCTCTCTGCTGCCACCTATAGGAAGAGCTTTTGATTGTTTTGTCATTAATACTCTGAAAAGCAAGAAAACATATATGCAATAAGTAAATTCTAGTTTTCAGCCTAATTTAGAAAGATTCTTTCTTAGTGGTGAGTAGTGGCTGTACTGTGCTCTGGCCACCTAGTGGGGACACGTTGAAACTGAAAGTACCCAGACGTTCATATCTGCTGACATCTGTGCTACAGCCATATCACGGAGGAGTGTCTCTGTGAAGACCTGCTTTCATGACTCTTTGAAGGGACATGCTTTCGCTCGGGAAACAAACGAGTCTCTGTCAGAGTCAGTAAAGGAATGAAGAGGCTCGGCTCGGAAAAAAGAAAAATAAAAAAAATGTTTGCACACCTCATTTCTTCTCCTCCCAATTCTTGTTCTACACTTTTTTCCACTTTTATGCCTAGATGGTTGATCCTCCTGAGCCAACATTCTTGAAAACACGTCATCGTTCTCTCTACATGTTTGACTTCGTTTTGAGATTTCACTTCATGCACGTTCTCCTTTTTCAAGATAATGATAATGAAAATATAAGAAGGGAAACTTCTCATCAATGGAAATTCATTCACAAGAGACAAAATTAGCTTTTTAGATCTTTCTGTAACCAATTAAATCAGTGAACTTGACAACTTTAAGTTATTTGACAGAACTCATTTGACTTATACCACATTTAGAAAAAAAAATAGTTTGAAATTTGCTTATATGGCCTAAACCAAGACCATTAGTTTGCAAAAAATGTCCCCAATTTTTTCAGACGTAGTGGACAACTACCAAGATGTAAATTGTCTTTATAGATTCTGAGTCAATCCAGGACTTTACAGCGATAGATTAGATCTGAAACAAGGTAAATTAACCATTGGGGCATTTAATGGCTTAGTGGTTAAGTAAGCACACTTGGGTGCGAAAGGACCCTGGTTCAAATCCCCCATAACGCCAAGTTACTGAGGTCCACTGAGCATGGTATCGTCCCCACCGCTCACTTTGGTGATGGGTTGAATACAAAGATCTTAAATCTTTGATACTGTTTTATATTGCACCTCTATTCTAATCAATATGAACCATTTCTAACCTGGGGTCTTCAGTTCAGTTTAGTTATCTTGCCTCGTGCTTTCACACTGACCTCAGAGCACAGACCTGTCGTCTGGTCTCAGAGGGGGGGGGGCTGTCACCACCTCCACAGAGAAATCACAGTTTTCTTCAGACACGTCCTTAGTGCAGGACGGGGTCTGGACTTTGACGTTAACGTCTCGGTGCAGAGTTTGGTGGGAAGTTTATTCTGTTTATTCCTCACAGTTTCTTGTTGTTCAGAAACACGTGTATGTCTTTTTGATGCCCCTGAGAATGTAAATCGAAGCATAAACTTGTTGAGGATGAGCTGGTGTTTATGTCCTTGTTCTGTAGGTAAAGACATAGTGAGTAAAATTGAGTCAAATCCTAAAAACGTGAAGTTGTTTAAACAACATCCAGAGCGAAAGCCTCCCAAGGACAACTGTTTACGTAAGAGAGTTTCAAACTGCTTTCATATGCAATGTTCAACTGCTTCCCATCATCCTGCTCTTGTTCAACTTTCTCTGCCAAATTCTGTCTCTTCTTCTTCCAACCCTAACTGCACAAACCACGGCTACAACAGCAGCAGCAGCGGCAGCAGCAGCATTCCAGGAGTTTGCTCCAGGACACGACAAGGATAAATCTTGGGGAAAACTTCGGTTCAATTCTCTTAAGGAAGTGTGAGGAAGAGCCGTTCGCTCGACAACGGGAACACAGACATAGTTGCACGTCATTAGATACTGATGGTATGTGATTGGGTGGATCTGTTTGCATATTTCCTGCTGCTGCGCTGCCAATAATCAAACCCTAAATCCAAGCCGTGGCTTGACCTAAAGGGAGTTCACTGATTAATCAGGCTGAAGCAATGCTGTAATTCAAGACGAGAGATAGTAGGAATAAACATGGGTCGTCATCCATCTCCAACTGCATTCCACCAACCTTGAAAGACGCAGCAGACTGTGAGGTCAACGCACTCGTGTGTGAAGTTCATGTTCTTTCATGTTACACAAACTATTTCCAAAGAAATGCAATGAGACTCTGGCAACAGAGGGACAACGAGGAATGGTCATTCAAACGATGGTAATACTTCAAGTGGGCAGCGTTTCATGTCTCTCTGTCAGCACACCTGTCTATGGTGATAACGGCACAGAAAATATATATGGCATATCATGATGTAAGACAGGCAGACAGACAGACAGGCAGATAGATTTTTTGTTTTTCTTTCATAGATTTTGCAATGCAACTTCTATCTATCTATCGTTAGATAGATAGATAGATAGACAGACAGCTAGCTAGGTAGATGGCTAGAGAGACAGACATAGAGATAGACAGACAGACAGATCTTCTTTAATCCCTTGATAGTATACTTTGGAGAATTATGTTGATTAGAAGTACTTTTTAAGGACTATTTAGAGACTATATATAATATCATTCATCTATTGTACCAAAATTCTCAAGGTATGACAACTATAGCTTAGCAACCTAGCTTATTTTAATTTTACATACCAAATAACTCAATAACTCATATAGTAATAACTCAAACAATTCCCTTATCTGCATGTTCATCATAACAATTAAACTGAAGCAAATACCAAATTAAACTGAATGTGAATGCAAAGTGAATCAAATGCGGGTTAGTTAATACGGGATGGAATCCCGAATTAACTACTTCGGTATTCGATTCCGAATTGAATGGGAAAACGGTATTAGTTAACAGAAGGCTGTTTCCTTAGCTCCAGAATATAGATTTAGACTTTTAGGCCTTTCTACTTGAAAGGATCTATTATGTTGGTGAAAACATAAATTACTGGTGTTTTTTTTTTTGTCTATAATCTTTCTTTATAGAAAACAAATGTTTACATTTATTTGATAATAGGTTGACAACAATAATGGACTCCTTTGACAAACTCTGAACTTCAACATAGTCATTAAAACTGTCACGATCGTCATGTTGCTGCATTAAAACCCACACAAAACATACAGTCAGTTCCTTTAACTGTTACTGGTTACTGTACGGGGGCAGCGGGGAATAGTTGCGGCAGCTTGGAATGACAAACACATAAAAGCAGAATCAGTGCTCTGCAGCGCTGAACTGCAAACCATTGGCGACAACCTCATTGTTGCTGGATGACAAATTTACGACTGGGGGTCAGAGTAGAGTCAGCGGCGGCGGCAGAACTGCCTGAATCCAGGCTTTTATTTGCACTAAGACCAGGCTGATTTTTATTACCACCTGAAAATATCCTGTTTATTTTCATTCATAAGACGACGGGGTGGTTCAGAGCCAACGTACACGAGGAGCAGGTAATTAGGGAAATGAGGAGCAGAGAAGTTCAACGTCTCACCCACATCACCTGCTGTGAGTCTGGAAAACACAGACACCTCTGACTTCCACGGCTTCTAAACATTTCCTGAACAATTCCTGACACCAGGAGATCACGGATGACTCATGATCCTGGCTGTCTTTACTCCCTCAACTGCCACCACAAAACCTTCACTTGGTTTCTGAGGTATTTGGCTTTTTTTCTGCAATGTTTTGGGAACATGCAGCTATTTTTTCTTTTCAGGATGACTGATGGATATTTATCAGGAAAGGAGGAGTGAAGGAAAAAGGAAGAATCGAGGAACGTTGAATGCATTTTTTTTGTGAACCAGTCAAAACTAAAAACCACTAAGAACAGTCTCGCTGCGCCTTTCCCTTCCACCCTTCCCCTCCCTTCCTTCCTTTTTCATTTACTCCCCACGTTCCGCTGCTGACTGGCATTAAAATGTCACTGTGACAAAGTGGAAAATTCAAATGAGGAATTTCAAGTGAGCGAGCAGAGGCGGCTGAGATATTTTAACCAGGTTAAAGAATCGAGGTCTGCATATTGATCAGTGCAAAAATCAGAGTTTCCAGAAACCTTGAACCTTCATGAAACTTTCACGAACGGTTTGAGAAAACTGGTCCACCAGGTTGAGACAAAACCCACAAGGTTGTTGTTAATAAATATATTGTGAAATTTAAATCTTTACAGTTTTCTTTCATTATTGTAGATAAATCTGCAATGTCATAAAAGTATTTCACAGCTGTTCCTGCAGCTTTGTCTTATTTTTAGCTGATGAAATATCAGTTTACTGTTGAAGACAACACTCTGTTTGGACTGAACCTTATCTCTAGAACTTTGATCTTTACATCTGACCACAGCTCATGAGTTGGAAACTCTCCTTTATGATGGAGGGAAGGGGAAATGTCAGTTACTGCTGCAGATCCTTGAGTGTGGATCACTATGATGGGGAAGAAGCTGCAGACTGCAGTGTCACACGTGTGTAAAGCTTTAATGTCTAATGATCTGTATGACTGATTAGCACATATGCATAATAATAAAGAGCGTGATGACAGTGGATCTTACCTTCACTTCACACTTTTTATGGCACGACAGTCGACAGGCTGCAAAGACAGGAGAAAATAGAAATGAAAATTAGAAAAAAAAGAAAGTCCTGAATCAGGAACATCATTTGGCTGCTATTAAAATCAACACTTGAAAGACACTGAGACACTTTTATTCTGAAAAAAAAAAAAAATTCTAATTGAATGTTTGCAGAGTATATCCTCATTCTGCAATGCAGTGGTGTTGCCCCCAAGTGGCCAAAAAGAGAAAATGTCCTTGGAGAACATTAACAGTTTTTGACTGAACAGACCTGAACTCAACGCCACCCAGACAGGAACTGTTCAACGTAAACTTACGGGGCCCCAGACTGAGCTCCTTGGCAGGTTTTTTTTTTTTTTTTTTTTTTTTCTTAACATCTAATCCATTACGATATTACATAGAAATTAAAATAATGTCCCTTTTTCCTCCCTAAGTGGGACGACAATAAACTTCTGTAAAAGAAAAATCGATTTATAGTAACTTCCAACTTTTTGACTTTACATTAATACATGCTAGTCACACTTGGTTACATTAGGAATGTTTGATCTTGAAAAATCGGGACAAAAACATATTGTCAATTTATAGTAGCAGATCAACCTTATATGTTTTGAGGGTTTGGGGGGATTTTTCTGTCCGTGAACACAGAGAGGACGCACAGGCTTCATACACAAAGATCAACCGCAAAAGGAAACCTGGACACCAGATATCTTCTTGCTGCAGAGGCAAAAGTTCAACATCTGCCACCATGTGGCCGTATACATGGTGGCAGATTCACCTTGACATATAGAATATAAATTGTAATACCTGCTGTATATTTAACATCAACCTGATCGTCTCAAGTCAGAGGTAATGACAAAGAGGAATTCTGCAAACTAAGGATAAAGTTAACTTTTGTTTGCATGTCAATTCCATCGTAGAAGTTTTTTCCAGCCCCTGATTTTTTCCCTCCATTACCTTTGCCTAGTTCTACCCCTGAGCCCTGTTTCCCTCTTATCTAGGTTAAAGCTGAAGCAGCAGCAGAAATGCTAATTTTAACAGCGAATCCTGAGCCAAAGACTTGTGCAGCCCTGCTGTCCCACTGCTGGGCTGTCTGAGCGATGGCCAGCTCTGCTTCTGCTAAAAGTGCTGTGTTTTTATAGTTGGAATAAAAAGTGGAAGATAAACAGAGAAGTA
>JAFBJS010001679.1:278335-331613 GCA_016785265.1 Paraplagusia blochii | reverse complement strand
GGTCTTATGTAGTGGACACTGACAGAGATGGACATATTATGCGGTCATAATTCACCATAGTATTGTTGCTGTTATTACGACGTTGTCCCTTTAAGAGTCGAGGGGATTGTGGGTATGTTTTGGTTCTAGCGAGTTGTTGTTGTCGTTTTGACGAGTGAAATAAAGGACACGCTGTTGCGTGCTCAGATCCAGAAATTGTCTCTTTGTTGCTCTCGCACCGCAATTTCTACAGTCTTGTTTATGTGTCAGGATTCGAGTGGTTGACCAATTGTGAGTAGTCGATTCAAATTTATATACACTTTATTGCCTTAAATAAAGCCATTTATGTAATATATATGCATATATTACATAAATAGGTTTATTTTCTTATATCTGTACTTTTTTACTAGATTTAAGTGACGCCATTTTGTCAGTTTACGAAAAAATCTCTAGCGAATCGTCGAAATGAAAACAGACTAAGCGACATACTTGTTTATATTATTTCTCTTTTTGCATATTTTTGGCATATTTGTCTCACGTTTTAATTCCGCGGTGTTTTCATTATTAGTTAACCAATTTTACAGACAAAAATAATCACTTATTCATTCACTTTAATGAAGTTATCGTCAGCGTTGTCCTAAATTGGTATTGAGTTTTTCCGAGCTGACCTAAAGGCACCGTTATTCGCGGCACTATAGCCAGGAGCGGCCGTTCTTTCCAGGACAGGACAGTGTTATAGAGGCGGGTGGAGACTCATTCTAATGATGGTTTGTGAGGAGTTAAATTGGTGAGAGGTTGTTCCCCTGGTCTGCTGTTAGATTAGTTGACGTGTTGAGTCAGTGTTTTGTCACTTAGAGTTAAGGTGACCCACTTCAAACCACCCCGTGTAGTTGTAGCGGCTCGGACACTTGGTCTCGGGACAATGACTCTGGTGTGTTTTAATTCTCTGCCCCGGAAAAGTGAGAGCGTTGCGGCAGAAAGGCACCGTCTCCCCTCGCCCTGACCATCGCGACAACCGGGACAGGATCATTTTCTCAAATAAGAAGACTGACAAAAGGAGGCGACTCAACATGTTTGAAGCTTCGGGGCTTCCTCTCATTCTGCTGGACATCCTCTGTCTCATCCTCGGTACGTTCATCTTACCCATACTGTTAATCCCTCCCTACAAGGATATCCGATATTAACTGTCCGATTTCCTCAACATCGGTAATTCATTACCTCTTAAATTTCACAAATTAATAATGTATTTATAAAAGTGAGAAATACTGTAAGTTCCATGTTCTTAATAACTGTTAGTGACCCAATAACTGTATAGTATGCTATAGTAACAGTATCCAACGCTGTTACTTTTTCACGCTGTTACACAAGTCTCTACCACGTCCGCCTTATAATAAACAACACACACAGGGTGCACTGTACTGTAGGGCCCGCTGCACATTTTGAAGAAAATCTAAGACTTTTATGTGCGCCTTAAAGTCGTGAAATATATGCTCGATGTTTTCTACTATTACTTTGCATCTGATGTATTTTTCTGGACGTACATTTCATCTTCTGGCAGGTGGTTTTGATGTGATGTCAAAGGTTGGGGCATGGAGGACGTGCACCTGTGCAGGTAATACTTGCACAGTAAACTCATGGTGATTCGCTCCTTTTCCACTTGTGGCACAGAAGACCTGTGCAGATGAGCTCCCCCCAGACAAGTACAAGATGTGCATGCAAACAAAAGCCATGAGCGAGGCCTCACATGGACAACTGGGGGAGCTCTTCTTGGAAACAGGAGGTTAAGGCTCATTTGAAGAAGCAGGAATTGAACAGCAGAATGTGAAAAGGTAAAGTGGACGGAGTGGATAAGGACAGATTTGTTAGGCAGTGTTTGAGTCCATCAGCTGCCAAGTTCCCACTGAGGGGCTCTGAGCATTGGAACCATCCATACACACTGTGTGGCCTCTCCGCCCACAGACACACACACACCAGCCACTTCCACCCCTCCAGCCTGATTTCTTGATAATGGTTAAGAAAAAATACCAGTGAAATGCACTTGGGCAATGATGTAGGCGTTCGCTGCCACTTTGTGTCTCAGTTGTGTGTCACAAGCTTTATCAGCAACAGCCAGTGGTCTGATCTACATTCATCATGAAGTTTTGCGGAGCTCTGGTTCTGGTCTTGACCATGTCCACCGGTAAGAACGGCCTGAGTGAGCGAGTGAGTTTGTACAACTTTTTTACCAAAATAATTAACAGTAACATATAAATGTGTTTGGTAAAGTTAAAGAAGATGAAAAAGAGTAAATTGAGGAATTGAGTCATTATTTCAGGAAGTTGAAGAGACTGATCTGCCAATGTGACCGTCTCTGTCCTAAAGCCAAGAAGTAATTTTACATTTAGTTTTGTCTTTAGAAACTAAAGAAAACCATTGAATTTGAATTATACTCTAAGTATCTATTTAGCATCATTAAAGTGAAGCTGAATGTCTGTCAGATTCAACAATGTTTCCAAGAAGGGGACAGAGCAGTGTAAAAAAGTTAACACTATAATGTTTCCAGATCCATGGTTTTGATAAAAAACAGAACTTCTTTTTTCAATATTAAAAAACTAACTGCAAGAAAGTAAAATCATACCATAAAAACTGAACAGTATATTTACCACTTCACAGAATTTGCTTCAGCAAATTTTGCTAATATCTATACATTTTATGTTATTGTATTAGGATGAAGAGGTTCTATTTTAAAGCCAAAGTTAAATATCTTGGCAACTTTTGTAGCAACTTTTATTTACTTGTAAACATGGTTAAAACCATTCATTAGTTGATAAAATAAAAGACATGGTAGAGCGGATGTGTGTGTGGACTTTTATTCTAGTTTCATTTCTTGTTTTCATCTGTGGGTTAGAAACAAAGAAATAAAAACTCAATTTGTTTCTCTCCATTTTTTTCTTTTTCTCACAGTGTGTGGATTAAGATGCTACTCGTGCACACTCAGTGAGCCAAAATCCTGTACTGATTCAAAAGCATGTCCAGTCTTGTTCGACCGCTGCTTCTCCACAAAGGTTGAAAGTAAGTATGTGGCTAGTTTTATTTATTTGTTTATTTTCTACTCACCCTGTTCACCCTGTCTTCTCTTACAGGCCTAAATGTGGTCACTAAAGGGTGCCAGACCAGTACATTCTGTGTTGGGCCAATACAATGCTGTGGAGGCAACTTGTGTAACAACGCTGTCCTCACTTGTCCCAGTTTCTTTGTCTTACTGGTGTCCTTGGCAGTGGTCAAACACTTCCTCTAAAACCAGGAAGTCTCAGATGAAGATCTCAGAGGAAGACCAGGAGACAAATGGAGCTCTTTTACATTTCTATGCTGTTTCGAATGTGATTGTCATTTACTAATAAACATTTATGTTATCAAACATAATTTTGATTGGTTGCAAAAATATTTTTTTACTAACAATAAAATATATTCATGAAAACAATAAATTTACTTTACCTTATTTATGTGACTTTTACCTAACAATTTATTTGTGATTCCTCAATGTTGGCTCACCACTGCAGCCCTATAACATCAATCACTGCATTACAGAAAAAAACAAGTAAAAAATTTTAATGTTGATGTTTTTGTGTCATTTTATCACAAGAACTTTGATACAGCTCTGCTTTTTTTCAAGTGAATAAAGGAAGAGGTCAGATCAGACCTGGGCAACCTAAGGTCCGGGGACCAGCCGTTGCCCCGGTTGATCTTTTTAATGTGGCCCGCCAATCTTTCAGATAATCCAGATTATACTATACTACACAATATTGTATCTTAGATTACAGTGCTCAATCTATGCTTCCGACCTGGCCCCCGTGTCGAATTTCACTACTCGATGTGGAGGCATTTGCCCAGACCAGGGCTGGGCAATTATTTTGTCTCGCTGGCCACAGGTGGTATTGAATAAAATTTGAGTCACGACCCAGGTCAGAATCAGAAAGATTGAGTATTTCCGTGAATTTAGTTAAATAATGAGCAAAGTATTGAATAAAGTGTGCTGGCTCTGCAGGGAAAGAATAGAAGGATAACGATAATATAAATTGAAAGTGTAAATTAGACAAGTTAAGAAGGCCGGATTATAACGCCAAAGGGCCCGCATCCGGCCCCCGGGCCTTAGTTTGCCCAGGTCTGGCCCAGTAATTTCACTGGATTAGATATTGAGACCTGCTCGTTACCGCTTCTGGTCACAAGATGGCGCCTTAAGCTTTCAAACTGCTCTGAGCAAGTTTTGTGTCGTTCAACTGAAAAAACAAAAGGACAAGTGGTATATTAAATATTAATATTTTGTCATCGATATTTTGCTAATTATTATCTAATCCGTTTATAATGAAAATACAATTATTAATTATTATTAATTTTGCGGATATTCCAGACGGGGTCAGACAGGAGTCTCCGTGGACAATGATGTTTGCAGACGACATTGTGATGTTTAGAGTGAGTAGGCAACAACTAGAGAGAACAGGAATGAAGGTCAGTCGTAGCAAGACAGAATACACCAAATAGACTGGACAGTGAGGTGAGGTTACAGAGAGCAGAAGAGGAGAAGGTGGAGGAGTTTAGAAATGGGGATGAACTGTTCAGAGCAGTGGAGACTATGGAAGGGAGGAGGAGAATAAAGGTGAGGACGAGGTTGGAGCAACTGGAGAAAAGTGTCAGGACTTCAGCAGAAGAAGAAGGGGAAGAAGAGAGGGAGGAGGGGAGGAGGGGAGAAGGGAGCGCCTCCGTATCGGCTGACGGCTGTCGTAACGTCACGACAGGGTCCTACTGCTGTGTTGCCTTCGCGACCCCTGGGAAATATAACCATCAAACTAAAGTTACATATACCTAGCCCGCAATGAGCTTTGAACCTTGAGAGGAGACATGAGCACATGGAGAAAATCCACCTTCAGTTTACAATAAGCAATGTTCCTTCAGAAAGTCCACCAATTACCAATACCGGGAACAATATCCTCTACGGCAAAAACACGAATCAGGATTCGAGTGGTTGACCAATTGTGAGTAGTCGATTCGAACAATTTTTATCCACTTTAATAAGTTAAATAAAGCCATTCATGTATATATTTTTCCTCATATCTCTACTTGTTTCCTGGTGTTAAGTGGCGCCATTTTGTCAGTTTTCGACAGTTCTCTAGCGAATCGTCGAAATGAAAACAGACTAAGTGAGCGACATACCTGTTGATATTATTTCTCCTTTCTGCACATTTATTTGCATATTTGTCTCACGTTTTAATTCCGCGGTGGATTCATTATTAATGAGCGAATCTTAAAGAGAAAGAATAACAATGTATTTGTTCTCTTTAATGAAGTTATCGTCAGCGTTGTTCTAAGTTAGTAATACTTTTTCCGAGCTGAAGTGAAGGCACCGTTAATCGCGGCACTACAGCCAGGTTACCTCAGCAGCGACCGCTTATTCCAGAACAGGACAGTGTTATAGAGGCGGGTGGAGACTCAGTCTAATGATGGTTTGTGAGGAGTTAAACTGGTGAGAGGTTGTTCCCCTGGTCTGGTGTTAGATTAGTTGACGTGTTGAGTCAGTGTTTTGTCACTTAGAGTTAAAGTGACCCACTTTTAAAACCACCCCGTGTAGTTGTAGCGGCTCGGACACTTGGTCTCGGGACAATGACTCTGCTGTGTTTTAATTCTCTGCCGGAATAGTGAGAGGGTTGCGGCAGAAAGGCACCGTCTCCCCTCGCCTCAAAGCAGCCGCTGGCCGCTGATTTGCCGCCCGGACCATCGCGACAACCGGGACAGGATCATTTTCTCAAATACGGAGACTGAAAAAAGGAGGCGACTCAACATGTTTGAAGCTTCGGGGCTTCCTCTCATTCTGCTGGACATCCTCTGTCTCATCCTCGGTACGTTCATCTAATCCATACTGTTAATCCCTCTCTACAGGGATGTCCGATATTAACCGATATAAGTTGATATTTTCCAAACTATTTTTAGATTAGAGTTTTTTTACCCTGTGAACAAAGCTAAGTTATTGGACCCCAAATGTGATTTCAGCAAGTTCTAATAAATAATTATTTATAAAATACTACACAACTATGCTAATTTTAGACCGATAATATCGGCCAACCAATTTTTATCCCCTACTTTCAGAGTAGTCCCTGGAGTAGGCTTCATATGTTCAATACACTTATATTGGTACAGTTTATTGCTAACTAGACCATGAATTATGACCAATAAATCATAAAAGTGGAACTTTTGTTGGAGTTATTCCCATGAGCTATGCAGCTGCTATAACATCACTGTTTGACAAGCGGTGTTTAGAAAAAGCCAGTGAGTGATATATAGTCCTGGAACTCTCTGTAACAGGTATTTAAGTGTAGTGGAATTTGAATTATTCTGAACATTACTTGTATATCTTATGGGAATCCATCACACTAGCAACATAAGCCACCTAATGGTACCACCCCAAAAATAAAAAAACAAATAGATGTGCAAAGACTTTAGTTTATAGAGGCTTTATATATATATAGGCTTAATATAGGCTTAAATATTACACAGAAGTTGCGAGACAAAAATCTAATATTTTTGAAAAATTGATGGTAGTTGTGCATGTTCTCCCCCATCTGCAGATATGTAATGTAGGATTGTAAGGAAACAGACTTCAATTTTGCGTTTAATTTTAATGTAATGTAACATTTCATGTTTTTCAGTTAAAAATGAAATGTATATGCAAAACCACAACACTAATATTACAAGTTCTGCCAGTATAAATTGGGTTATATGCTAGTGTGCCAAACGTTATACAGTTTTGGTTGGTTTGGTTTTGCACGTCAAATATAAATTAATGGCCGGATTTGGCCCCCGGGCCTGTGTTTGACACACGTGCTGTTGATGAAATGAATCAGGCAGGAAGAAGATGGAAAACGTGTGACAAAGTCTCAGCCCCAAGCAAAGTTATATTTTAACCAAGCGTTAGTCATCAGACTATAGCACAGACATACAGTACTTAATCATGGAGAAAAATTTACAAACAAATCTTTGCATCACGGACAGAGCTGAGCTCTGATTGGTTGGTGTGCACCATGATTTCACCCTTGTTTAGGAACCACTGGCAACAGTGTATCTCTGTTTATATTCTGTGAGCACTGTCTGTGCCGCAGCTATCATGTGATTCAATCAAAATACTGAGTACGTGAGAAGCGAATAGTCGATTAGATCTACTTGTATACAGCACAGAAAGGGTACAGATATATATTATATATATCAACAATGTCACAATATTATGTTGCTTCCACAATAGCACTATCATCCTATTATTTCTTTAACAGTAAAAAATAAAATAAAAACTACAAAAGAGTTGGTAAAAAAATAGTCTTAAGACAGATTAACAACTTACTGAGCAAGTAAATAATTGTTTCTCTACATATGTTTAATTTATGTCAATGCACTTTTGTAACCTTTTTTGCGCCACAGACCAGTTAAGTTGTGGCAGATAAATACTCCTTGATAAAATTACATTTCCGGTGTTCTGTAATATTTTCCTACCTATAAAATCTTCCTACCCTGAATTAACTGTGCATGGGCACAATAAGGATTTGATCAAGTGCACGCAGACTATAACTTTCTCCTACCAGACTGGTATAAAGGATTAGAATCTTGTATCAGTGACTCTGCATCATTTTGTGTTTATTGTTATTGTCTTCACTGAGAAAATATTTCCTAATAAAGTTGCATTATTGATGATGGAATCCTAGCCATTCTATTGGTCAGTTATTTTTTTGGTATGGATCAAGTGGAAGTAATAGACAGATGGCGACAAAAGGAAACATTATTTCTCGCACCAATTTACCCAAGGACCGGTACCAGTCCCTGGCCCAATGGTTGGGGACCACTGGTCCACTATACCGTCTCATGACTGAATGAAAATGGTTTTACTCCATTTTTGTTACCATTTTGAGACAGTACAGTGAGATCAGCAGTCAGAGAGATCTGAGAAACATGCCTTAACAATAGTCAGTGATCATGTGATAACTCATGTCACAGTGTCTGTGGAATGTCCTGATGTAATTATCTCCATCAGTTTAGCAAAAAGTAAGATTTGCAGAATGACTCAAACTGTACGTAACTTTAAAAAACATCTGTGCAGAAAGCAATATTAACTCTGTGAGGTTAAACTGATACACAGTGTCAGGTTGACTTTCTGCAACATTACTGTGTAGTAACACAAGGCTTGGGGCGTTGGAACAAGGTCGTTGTGTAACTCTTTGAATAGGGTGAAATTTCCCTCTGCTCAATGAAACACGGTTAGAAGGGAGTGTCTGAGTTCTGTTGCGTCTGAGCCTCAACATGGAACGAGTGGTGAAACACTCAATTGAAATGACTCAGTGTTTGAAGAGCACCAAAAAACGGTGTTGTTGTGTAACGGGAAATGGATCTTAGCGTGCGAAAGCTAACACGTTAGAAACTGTCACTCAAGAGAAAATAACACTAATTTTTCTTTTTCTTCTAACAGTTGGACTTCCATTCTTCATCCTCACCCCTCAGCACAACCCCTTTAAACGGGGTTTCTTCTGCAGCGATGATTCCATCAGATACCCTCTCAAGGATGATACCATATCCTATCAGCTGCTGGGTGGAGTCATGATTCCCTTCTCCCTGATTGTAGTAAGTTTGCAAGTGTTGATGCATAATTCTAGTGACTCAGCTAGAACAGGCATGGGCACATATTTTTAATTTACCATATTTTCTGGACTATAAGACGCACTTGAAAACCTATTGTTTTGAATTGATGGCATGCATAGGGTGTGGATTCTGGTTGTGTTTACTGACCTCTAGCAGCACTAAGTTCAACATTAGTATGCTGTTGGAGCACTATGGTTATTAGAGTCAGGAGCCTCGCTGAGCAATACTCTACTATACTGTTTTTGACAGTAAACCAGGAAATAGGGAGCAGAAGTATTTTTTAGTGGCGGTCCCAAGCCCAGGAAGGGCATTTGGCATTAAACTTTAGCCGAATCAAAGATGCGAGACAACAAAATGACTTCCATACTGGATCGGCCGGGAGCCGGGGTTGGACAGGGTGTGTTGGAATTTGTTGACTCGCTGTGGCAACAACTGAAAAAAAAGGGCCAAGCCGAAAGGAAAAGAACACTGTGTTTTGTTTTGATTCATGACTCGGTCTGGTGACAGCAATCAGACCGAAAATGCAGGCTGCCAAAATCATTCAACAGAAGAGGACTGAACTGAGAAAGTGAGAGTATTGTTACAACCGAAGTTTGTGAGTTATTCTGATGGAGTTAAATAGACAAAAAATAAACAACAGAAACAAACAAACGGCAGAAATATGAACCACCAGAACACAGAATTGAAACTGCAGATTATAAAGTCTGTGGTCAAAAGCGGTAACAGAGCAGGAAAAGGAACTAATGGAACTGATGCTGATGGTGAGGCTGGTGACCACAGAAGTAGGAGACCAGGAGAAGAAAAGTATTTACTAAATATGCAAGTGCTTCAGTAAGGGAATCAGGAGAGAATCTGCAGAAGAAAGTCTGAATAGAAAAGAGAAAATCAAACATTGTTGAATCCTTTCTGTTCCAGATTATCTGTGGAGAGTGCCTCTCTGTTTACTTTTCCCGCATCAAGAAACGTTCTGCAAGGACCAAGTATGTGGCGTGTATCTACAAAGCTGTTGGAAGCTATGTGTTTGGAGCTGCTGTCAGCCAGTCCCTGACAGACATCGCCAAATACTCCATCGGTCGACTGAGGCCAAACTTCCTGGCTGTTTGTAAACCAGTCTGGGATCAGATTAACTGCAAAAACGGAGGATACATCGAGAGTTTCACCTGCACCGAAGACAAGTTCCTGGTGGACGAGGCCAGGTAATAAAACAGGATATGAATGACCGCATAGTAAAGTAAATGTCGCTTTTCTGCATGTGAAAAGACAAACGTCTGGTCTCTAGGGCTGGATCAGACCATGGTGTCAGTTAGAGCGTTGACTATAAATAATTTCAGAGACCGAACGATGGCCTTTAAAGACTATTTAAAGTGAGAAGATAGAATTCCCAAAGACTGAGTCAACAATCCCGGCTCTGCATTTGCAATGTCATCAAAACACTGGCCACACTGACTGACTGGTCTGTTTACACAGCACACAACTGTTTGCATATGAATTCCTCCAGACTGGAAAAGAGAGGCAGAAACACATGATACTGGTTGTGTTACAGTCACTGGTCTCTGAAAACCAGTCAGAGTCTGGGATGAACCTGAATTGTCTCTTTAAATTTAGTTGCCATTGCAATTTATACACTACCCACCAAAATATTAGGGTTACGCAGACAATTTTCTGAAAATACACACTATTATTCACCAGCATATGTTGTAATATAAATAGAAAATACAATTAAGATAATGACAGGGTTAGAAATATTGATTTTTTTCCTCTAAACCTTGTTTTCTTTAAAGAATCTTCCATTTTTAGCAATAAGGGTGCAAGGGTTTTCCAATTTTCCGTTATCCTTTTGACTCAATGATTAAAAGGCATTATACCATTAAAACACTGTAGTGATATTTGCTGAAAATTAACCCTCTATACACTACGGAAATTGCACCAAATACCAGATTGCAACAGAGTTTTTTTTGTGACTGGTTTACTGTTAAATTCATTGGAAAAACAGTGTTTTTCTTTAGCAATATACGGTAGTTAACCCCAAGCATTTGAATGGCAATATACGGTATATATAAACATTTTAATAATCAGTGTGTGAATTATCATTTCGAATAGGAACTAAAATTGTTTTTTTTCTATTGAATTGCAGTTTTTTTAATAAATATCCAATTAACAAGTGATTTTAATTCCCTTTTTTTAGGCTGTCCTTCTATTCTGGACACTCCTCATTCTCCATGTACTGCATGCTCTTCCTTATAGTAAGTACAGGTACTGTAACAACTACAAACTACAATAATAATCAGTGGTGTCTAATAATCAATCTTATTCTGCAGCTCTACATCCAGGCCAGACTGAAGGCCTTGTGGGCCAGACTTTTTCGTCCCACCATCCAGTTCTTTCTCTTTGCGACTGCCCTGTATGTGGGTCTGTCCAGAGTCTCAGACTACAAACATCACTGGAGTGACGTGCTCGCTGGACTCCTGCAGGGAGGTCTGGTGGCTATTTTCACAGTAAGTTCATTAGCAAAACAAAATTTCACATGGTTCTCTATGCTAAACTGTTGTGTTGCAACAACTGTAAACACAGAAAGATTTTTTAAGTAACTATGGGCTAAAATGCAGCCCTAAACTATTACAGAGCTTCTACGAGGGAGTCCTGTTGAGTGCTAAGACAGCATTACTCAGTTGCGGGCCTTGCATTTCAACCATAGGCCTTCATAGTTTATTGACATGTTGCCTTCTACGTAGGGCCAGCTAGAAGGCCCTGACGTCAATCTTGTGAGATCATTGGTCTGAGTGCTGTAAACTGAACGAGCTGTGTCTATTTACTTACAGCAGGCAGAGCCTTCACTTTTGTTTCTGAAGTCTCTGGCAGACTTCATGGAACCCGACAACACTAGCTAGCTGCAAAATGATTGGATTAAAAGTTTTTATAGAACACGTTAAATGTAAAAATTATTTTCCATTATTGAAATAATACAACTTTACTTAAAACTATTATGAATACAGTATGAATTTTTCTGATTATGTTTAGGCCAGCAGAGAAGGCTTTATTGGCCCTGAAGGCTCACCACTGGGGTTACGACAATTAATTATCACCTCACAATTGGTTCCTTATTAGAATGTTAACCAACCAATATCTTGGCTTCGTTAGCTAACCAGTAGAAAAGTGAATTTTCTAGTGTATTATTAAATTGCAAGATACAGTGATATAGTGAATACGAGGGGTAAAGTATTACGATAAATACAATACTACGAGCACAACTGTACACAAATTTATTTTCATTGTTGGAAAACTGTCAGCATAGTAAACAAGTGGCATTAAATACAACATCAACAACGACTGTAACTGTGAGCTAACATTCACACCCACAGTCAAAACCTAACATTCACATGAAGAATATTCTCTCTGCAGGTTTCTAGTGTGGCCAACTACTTCAAACAACCGTTAGACGTAGCCGTGTCGCAGGAAGAGGAAGCACCGCCCACTAATTTACATGAAAACACAACCAGTTTGAACCACTACGGTAGCACCGACTGAAACAGAAACATCTGTGTTTCTGTTCAGATCCGATACAGTAAAGGTCAAACAGGCCGAGGAGGGTCCGCACGTCAAGGACTGCCAGCTCTGCTCAGCAATATTTTGTAAAAACAAATTTCCGAAAGACTATGTTTCTTTTACCTTGAGTGCGTAAGTGAGTAAGAATCACAGAAAAGACCGCGAATGCACTTTAAAGACGCAGACGCTTCAGACTGATCTCACCTGATCTAGATCCTCAGGGAATTACTCACCAAAATATAGTGTGATGTTTTCTCACACAGGAAAAAAAAAAAAAAGTCTTTTTACAGTGTACACTTGTTTGAAATGTGGTTCCTGGTTTACATTGGTCTGATGTTGCCATTTTCAATGAATGAAATTCCTTTTGCCCTGAATATAATGTGCGTCTGTGTGCACACTGCAAGCAGGCTTGTAGAGAGTCCAGCACCTGTGAAAAAGAAAACCTGGACTGGACCTTCCTTACAGCTCAGATGGAGCAGGAACTCATAAAAAAAATATATATATTTGATGTTATGCCTTAGCCAGAATGCTGCTACCTGCTGTCCACCTGGAGTCATTAATGACTGCAGAGTTTATTATTTTTTTTTTTATATTTGTACTGGTTTTTACCTGTTTTTTGTCTCTTCGCAATACTTCTACGTAACAAAAACGCAGGGATTAAAAAACATGAAATAAGAAATGTTGAAAAGTTTTGATACGATGATTGTGCAATTTGTTTCTTAATAATAAATCACAGATGTGAGTAAATGGAAACGTGACGCGTCAACTAATTTGTGGTTCATCAAGAACTGGAGAGTAAACACAGGGACTGCAGAGTCAGAGGACAGGGAAGAAGGCCAGGACTGTCCTCTGTGACTCAGACCTGTCCCACAAGCACAGACCTGTAGTTTATTACTACAGTGGATGACTTCCATCCGATCTCCGAAACACATACAGTGATCAACACTATTAAAGCGGACATTTTTACATCTCTTGCAACATAATCAGTAGCTGTCTTACAGATTTTTACTAACCCTGTAGACGTGTTTAAATAAATGAAGAAATACTCGACTTTTCCAAAAGTTTCCACAAGACCAGATTAAGAAAAAGTGCAGATGTTCTGAGGGAGCAAAGTACACACCATCAATACTAGATACAGTTTTTATGACAATATCGGTAGGGTGATAGACACGTGACATCGTAAGATGGATATCCTGTTTTCCTCCGATAATGAAGACGATACAATAATTTGGTTTTAGCAAATCAACCGATGTTGACCTCAGTTGTGGGGACGAACAGTTGCACCTATTAGTCTATATCAATGTTGGAAAATAGTTGGGATAATAATCAGAAAAGGACGACATCGGCATTAGTTAATATCAGACATGCCTAATCATGTCAGAACACCGCCATCTGTCTTCCACGTTGATATATCATTGATGACGTTTTAAGGATTAATTACAAGACAGTTGAAATTTACAAATTAAAAAAAGAAAAAAAGAAAAAAAAAAAATCACCCTAGACATGTTAGTCATACATAATCTGTCTGGCAACATGAGTTTCTAGACTTAATAGAAAAATGACGTCACCACAGCTCAGACAAAGCGTCACTCAATGGAATATACACATTTAACGGGACCACTGACGACCAAAACCAAGGAGACATTTCTCAGTAAACAGAAAAAAAACCATGTTACAACCAGAGAAGATATGCATAAATGTTCAATGTCAGTATATATTTCTTCTACAACTAGATGGTTTTGACATGTTCAGAGTGGATACATTGGTAGAAGAAAGATCCTAGAGATGGAGCTACCAGGTAGGAGACAAAGAGGAGATTGATGGAGGACATAGAGGTAGAGTAGAAGATACAGAGGACAGGGGGAGATGGAAATTGTTGATTCGATGTAGAAAACCCCCCGAAAAAAGGACAGGCTGAAACATACTGGACATTGTTCTATCACATCACTCACAAAAATGAAATCAACTGCAGAGTGAAGGTCAACTTATCGTCCACATTCCAATATTATTGTGAACAACCGGTTCCCAATCACGCAGACCACGTAGACAACAGCTCAGACATTAGCAGAGCCTTGGACACTGAAATACTTGAAATGTTCCAAAGTTCTGCTAATAACAAATACATAAGAAACACCAGGCTGGACAAGACTAGTCAACGTGACTCAGAGGACAGTAACTTCTTTCAATCGCATAACAAAATAAAACAAAAACTTTAAATATCACAAACATTGCCTAAAACCTGATCCAATTGTTGACTCAGAATGGAACGGACTCACTGTCAACAGTAGAAAAGTCCAAAACCATCACATGTCACATGTAGTGAGGGACAGAGTCAAGAGACAAACACAGCAGTCAGGAGACAGATATTCGTCATAAACATTTATTGTTAGTCATTTTTAAATCTCTTAGAAAATACAACAGTAAACTGGGTTTAAACAGAAGCAGATAAAACACAGGAGGAAAATCCACAGAAGAACTGAACCTCAGACCTTAATCCACCGAACCTCAGAGACAGGATCAAGACGACACTGGTGACAAAAAAACGGCGATGACCCCGGCAGGAAAACTGAGACAGATGACTGAGAGAGGTAAATATACCAGGTGAGACAGGTGAGACTGATCAACAGACAATCACAGGCCACAGGTGAGACAGGTGGAGCTAATTAACCCAGAAGAGACAGACAGGAGAGGACAGACCTGACCTGACAAAGGCAGTCCAAATAAAAAAGGAAGAAATTTACTATTTGGGTTTGGAGAATTGGCTGAGACTTTATTTATTAACCCCAAAAAGAGAAACACTCTTCTTCTTCTCCCTTTGTCCCTTTTCCAGATGTTTCCACAGCGAGTCAACATTTTCCATTGTTTTGTTGTTTTGCATCTTTGATTTGACCAAAGTTTTACTCTGGTTGCCCTTTTTGACGTAACCCTCACCACTTAAGAAACACTGGCTTGTGCCCCCTGGTGGCTGGTTTAAAAAGCTAAACGTTCACATCATGTACATAATATATTATAAAGATAATGTCCAAAAAGTTTAGATATCAGCACCTGGATTCCTCCTTGGAGTTGAAAGACGTTTTATTTCTCAGTAACCGGAAACTGATGAAGTTCCTCAGTTGTCTTTCAACTCCACGAAGAAGACCAGTTGCTGACGTCTAAATCTTTTTGGACACCAATACGTGGTGTGGTTTTATCTTCCAGATTTACTCCACTGAGGCCATATTTGAAATGAGCTCCAAACACCATCATGACCTTGTTGCCCCCATGATGGTGGTCCCTCAGACAGGAGACTTTGTTGTCTCTCTGCATCGTCCCATCGTT
This sequence comes from Paraplagusia blochii, assembly GCA_016785265.1. Lineage (NCBI taxonomy): Eukaryota > Metazoa > Chordata > Actinopteri > Pleuronectiformes > Cynoglossidae > Paraplagusia > Paraplagusia blochii. The sequence goes on along the minus strand of JAFBJS010001679.1, from coordinate 316,124 downwards.
CAGACTCCATTTTCTCCCTCACCTCTTGTCCACGTGACATTAACAAAATCCTGTCTGACACATTCACTTTCTAATTCACTTAGTGTCTAATGGGAAGCAGCTCTGCTGAGCGGTGGTTGTGTAATAACTCAGACCAGGTCCATTGTTTGTTTGCTCCATCAGCAGCTCTTTTTCTGTTGAGGTCACATTGACCTGGACAATAGTTGTCATTTAGAGCTGCTCCATTCACTCACTGGTCACATGTCTGTCTTTATCGGGCCGAGCAGTGAAGCTGCTGCAGAAACAAGTGACTCAGAGCCAGGTTTCCACTGACGGCTTCACAGTAAAAGACAAGATTTTTTTTTTTTGATGATCATTCTAAAACACACGTGTCAAACTCATGGTACGGGGCCCAAATTTGGCCCACTGAGTCATTTCCTATGGCCCACAGAAGATTACAAAACATTTGACAATGTCAATGCAGTTTCTTAACCTGAAAAATTTATAAATAATTTAATTACACAGCAATACATAATATTTTTTAACATGAATAAATAATAATCGTCAGCAGTAACATGTATTGATGTGTTATGGAATAGTTAGTTCTATGATCTTCCATTCCCTTCAAAGGAATTATATTGTTGACGTGTGGTGTTCTTTGGGTCACCTCCCACTCCCTTCCTCAAACGCAAAAAAATTAAACACACAGACTATTGATAGTGGCCAAGCTGTTTAAGAAGTGGACGATTGGCAATAACATTGTTTTTTCTCCACTTGGTGTCATTATTTCCTCACTCAACACAGGTACGGATAAAAAAAAAACAATGTTTTATGATAATTGAAATCTTTCCGAATTGTTAGATTTGTTAAGTGGCCTAAATCCGATTGTTCCTTCATTTCACCTAAATGTTATGTCAAAAATACAGTGCTTTTGGTGGGAAATGTGGCCATCCGCTGGACACAAATGGTATTACAGGTGATTAAAAACATTTTGAGTATGTATTTCTGAGTTAACTGAATAATCTTTGGGTTCAATAGTCTCTGGGTTCATTAAAATAAATATTAAACTGTATCTTACAAATACAGTGAGATTATATTAAACCAAAAACCATCTTTGCAAGATACATAAAATTGCCAATTAAGCAAAATGTAAAAACTACACATTCTAAGCTCTGTGGTTTGACAAATAGTTTTATTTTTGTATCAAACATTTCAACACACCATGTCCATCATTGAAGAACCAGACCTGGTCTAGACTCTGCACAATCTCTGACCCTGGTCCAGTCAGTTACCTGGTGAATGACTTGCTCCCGAATGTACAGTTATACACGTTATCACTCGTTTAACTCCCTGAAAACAAAAAGAAATATCTGTCTTTCTGACACAACCCATCGATCTTCGGCTAACGCTAATGTTTCTTTGCGTAAACAAACAACCAGAGGACTGTTACAGCACAGCAGGGTTGTAAAATTTTATTTTGACAAATCTGTACATGGAGGATTTGGCCTTCAGTGTGTTCACACATAGATAAGCAGGATGAGGACAAACACATGGAGCTCACTGAAGTACATGAAGTGCTGGCCATTACTCAAAACTAGACAGGAAGTTCAGTACAATCTGCTTAAGTTTAGCATCTGATGCCTCTGAGATCTTGCCGTCAGCCCTGCAAGAAAACAAATGTTCAGTCAAGTCCCAGAACCAGGGATTAAAAACATAACTGATGATGGATGAGGTGGATAGTTAGGCGCCGTCTTACTTGATAGCGGCGAGCAGGTCCTGCTGCTGACTGAGGATGTGCTGCAGGAAGGCCGCCTCAAACTTTGTGATCTTGCTGGGTTCCATTTTGTCCAGATGTCCCCTGACACCGGCGTAGATGACTGTCACCTGTTCCTCAATGGCCATGGGAGCTGAGTCCAGAGAACACATTATGAGACGCAGCGTAGACTCCACTTTACAGCAGTTTGTAAGTTAAATATAAAGAATTACAAATGTGGAAAAAAGAAAAACAAACACACTCACAGTACTGTCCCTGCTTCAACAGCTCAGTGAGCCTGACACCTCTGTTCAGGAGCTGCTGGGTGGCGGCGTCCAGGTCGGAACCGAACTGAGCGAAGGCGGCGACCTCACGGTACTGAGCCAGCTCCAGCTTCATGGTACCAGCCACCTTAGGTGAGGAAACACAATGTGACATTTAATTATAGTTCACTCAAGATAAAAGATTAGATAAAAGGTTGTTAAGATCCTGGAACTCGTCCGTTACCTGCTTCATGGCCCTGGTCTGGGCAGCAGAACCCACTCTGGACACAGACAGACCCACGTTGATAGCTGGACGAATACCTTTGTAGAAAAGCTCAGTCTCCAGGAAAATCTACCAGAAAAGAAAATGGAGTCGGATATAAAACACAACATCAAATGATTAGAGTAGAACACTGTAAATCAGGGGTCTGTAACTCAAATAAGTTGAGGGCCACCACCCATGATAGAGTCTCTGTAATACAACACTGAACCAGAAGGGGACTGTGGATCAGTGTTTTGAGAACTACAGGATTTACCATAAGTGAACAACAAATCTACACAATATTATAAATTCAACTTTCACATTAAGGTGGGGGCCGCAAAATATCGTCCCAGGAACCGCAAAAAGCCCACGGGCCACGAGTTTGAGGCCCCTGCTATAGAACAGACCAACCTGTCCATCTGTGATGGAGATGACGTTGGTGGGGATGTAGGCAGACACGTCGCCGGCCTGAGTCTCGATGACGGGGAGGGCGGTGAGGGAGCCGCCGCCGAAGTTGTCGTTCATCTTGGCAGCTCTCTCCAGCAGACGGGAGTGCAGGTAGAACACATCACCGGGGTAGGCCTCACGACCGGGGGGACGACGCAGCAGCAGGGACATCTGACGGTAGGCAACGGCCTGGGAGAGAAGCAGGTTCAGAAAAGATGAACTCCAAAAATTTAGAATAAACCAAATTTAAGATTAAACTAAAGAAACACTAGTGCTCCCCGTCCTCACCTGCTTGGACAGATCATCGTAGATGATCAGGGCGTGCTTGCCGTTGTCTCTGAAGTACTCTCCCATGGAGCAGCCAGAGTATGGAGCCAGGTACTGCAGGGGAGCAGCATCGGAGGCGGTGGCAGAGACCACGATGGTGTACTTCATGGCATCGGCGTCGGTCAGCCTCTTCACCAGCTGGGCCACGGTGGACCTCTTCTGTCCGATGGCGACGTAGATGCAGTAGAGCTTCTTCTTCTCGTCAGTGCCGTCGTTGAAACGCTTCTGGTTGATGATGGTGTCGATGGCAATGGCAGTTTTTCTGAGAAGATGGGGAGAAAAAATGATTAGACTTTAGGCTTCATTTAATTAGGTAATCAATATGATGGAAAACATGTTTTTTTTTTTTTTACCCAGTCTGCCTGTCACCAATGATCAGCTCACGCTGACCTCTGCCAATGGGCACCAGACTGTCCACGGCTTTGATACCAGTCTGCATGGGCTCCCTCACAGAGATACGGGGAATGATACCAGGAGCCTTCAGGCCCACACGCCTGCGGACCCAAGGGGACCCATTCCAAGATGTGTATAAGAGACAGGTACTCTCCCATGGAGCAGCCAGAGTATGGAGCCAGGTACTGCAGGGGAGCAGCATCGGAGGCGGTGGCAGAGACCACGATGGTGTACTTCATGGCATCGGCGTCGGTCAGCCTCTTCACCAGCTGGGCCACGGTGGACCTCTTCTGTCCGATGGCGACGTAGATGCAGTAGAGCTTCTTCTTCTCGTCAGTGCCGTCGTTGAAACGCTTCTGGTTGATGATGGTGTCGATGGCAATGGCAGTTTTTCTGAGAAGACGGTGAGAAAAATGATTAGACTTTAGGCTTCATTTAATTAGGTAATCAATATGATGGAAAACATGTTTTTTTTTTTTTTACCCAGTCTGCCTGTCACCAATGATCAGCTCACGCTGACCTCTGCCAATGGGCACCAGACTGTCCACGGCTTTGATACCAGTCTGCATGGGCTCCCTCACAGAGATACGGGGAATGATACCAGGAGCCTTCAGGCCCACACGCCTGCGGACCTTGGAACCAAGGGGACCCTGGAAGGAGAGAGGGAAAAAAAAACCCAAAAAAGTATGAAAATGTGTAATGGAGGCCTTTGACCTCTGCAAATATTTAGCATATTATTTTATATCAGGTTAGGTTTTGCCAAATAATGTGCTCCATAAATAGTTTGGGGTTCTTTAATAAATTGAGGATCACTAGGTGGCAGCATTGCAGCTAATTAATTTAAACCACAAACAGTGGTTTGTACAGATGAATATTACAAGGACTGTATTAATATTATTTGTTGTTGGAATCAGAAATTAAGTGTTTAGACAATATCAACAAAAAGTTATCGGACATCTGACAATAGCATTAATCTTTGATGTTAACGTTCGAGAAAAAGGCAACTATTTCATGAAACTTCTGGCACTAGAGTGGGTTCAACGTTTCTCTTCCAGAATGATAATAATGCTTGAACTCATTGGCAGAGAGTACAACGCTAACATATATAAAACTCTGTGTCTACAACCAATCAGATGTCAAGGAGAAATGTATCTTAAATGACCTTTCCATCAATGGCGTTTCCCAGAGCGTCCACCACGCGGCCCAGCAGCTCCTCACCCACAGGAACGTCCACAATAGCACCGGTTCTCTTGACAATGTCTCCCTCCTTGATCAGTTTGTCGTTACCGAAGACGACGACACCAACGTTGTCGGGCTCCAAGTTCAGAGACATACCCTGGACACAGGCAAATAAGACAAGTTCAGTCAGAACTTGTCATCTCTATGAAAGAGGAAGAAAATAATGTTGATTAACAGAGATTGTAATTGACACAAACCTTCAGACCAGAGGAGAATTCCACCATCTCTTCTGCCTGGACATTCCTCAGTCCGTACACTCTGGCAATACCATCACCAATGGACAGCACACGTCCAGTCTCCTCCAGGTCGGCAGCGGTGTCTGCTCCCATGATCTTCTCCTCCAGAATGGAAGACACCTCGGCTGTGCCTGTGGAAGACGAGAGTGTTTGGATGTAGCAACTTCCAATGTCAATATGCAAGAACAGGCAACAAAAAAGGAAAATGTAGGAAATCAAACGTTTGATCAGTTTATGTTTTTGATAAATTATATTATTAAAAGAAAGTTACTTGTTGATAATTGTCACTTTAAGCTACGTTAAAACTTCAGCTTTACATTTTTTTTCACTACATTGAAAGAAACACAATAATGTGTTATTTAAAGTTTAAAATGATCAGTTTAATATTCTGAAAAGTATTGGTTGTTCACTGTAACTTTTTCATATACTGGAGTACAGTGGAACCTTAATATTTTTTTTCATTATTTAAGGCAATTCTGCTGCACCTTTTAATTACATAAATATGACAGAGATAAATCTCCTACTGCTTCTACCCTTTGTAAAAGATGCAGTAATGACAAAAATGAAGAATGTTTGTTTATGGGCAGGAAAGACAACTGATTAGATCATATTTCTATGTGAATCATAAATCTTTTAGAATAGTCCTCTTTCTTACACAATCCCGTTAAGCAGCTGTGGCTAGTTGAAGGTTATAATGCATGTCCTAGTGTTGTCATTTGTCTCACCTGTCTTCTGCAGCCATGGTCTGTGTGTATGGATGTGGTTGACCCCAACGCAGGCGGCCGGTACAGCCTTGGAAACCTAGGGTGAATAAAACCAACGCGTTTAGTGGAGAAATTATAACAAAACGTCCAATCACACATTAATTTTTAATCCGGGTTGTTAAAGCAATAATCGTTCTGCAGTGAGATAGTAGCAGCGGGGAGGACATGCGCTGTCAGCCTTCCTGACCTTCAAAGCGTGGCTCAATGGACCGTTAGCAGAAAGCTAACATTAGCATACTCGCGCCGTTCAACGCCCCTTTAACGACTGCTATAAAACCACACTTAAAGGTTTAAGCAATCTGTATTGTATATATTTTGAAGTTATAAAACACCACTGGTCACAGGAGCACGTAAAACCGCATCTATCCGCGTATGAAAGGCTAGCTCTGCGGCCTGTGACGCCAATATTACCCTTCACGTCCTACGGCTTTACGCAGAGAACAGACGAAATAAATTATATTTTATAATATGTATATAGGGGTTTATAAAAATACTCACAAATGCAGCCCTCCTGGGCAGGGTCCTGGCCAAAGCTGCAGCTACTCTCACAGACAGCATGTTGTCGGCTGGTTAATGACCTGTCCTCCACCGCTGCCTCAGTCACTGTAATGGCTGAATGAACTCTTCTTCTATTTAAGTGTCAGTGATGCTAAGTTTCCTGCACTAGGACTCACTGCTGCCACCGACTGTCGGGAAGACGACACTGCGCTATATATGATAGATAGATAGATAGATAGATAGATAGATAGATAGATAGATAGATAGATAGATAGATAGATAGATAGATAGATAGATAGATAGATAGATAGCTACTTTATTTGTTAAATCCTCGGGAACATCCTTCTGGAAATTATGTTTTTTAGATAGATGTATATGTATATACATACATACTGTATATCTCTCTATGTGTACATGTATATATGTATACATGCATATATGTGAATATATGTGTGTGTAGTCTTTAGTTATAATATATAATTATAATAAATAATAAATACAAAATAAAAAATGCACTCAACGAAAAAATACACGACGCAAGGACTTCTAAATTAAGTTTTTTTAAAACAAATATTTTTTATCATGATTCACAAGTTAACTTAACTTTAAGACATGATCATAGGGGTTATGTTTTTTATTTGATTTTTTTTTCAACAAGAAATATTTTTAATGTTTTGGTATACAGATTGTTCATAAAATCATATTAATCAACGCGTATTTTTTTGTAAAGATTTGCTTTTATTTCCTTGGAAGTACGTGAAATTACATAAAACAATAACTGTATATAATGATCTCTCCAATGTGCTCTGAACGACCCCTACAGGCCAACCGAGGCTACATTCCTTATGTTTACAAATAGAATATGATGAAAATACCACACTTCCCGTAGCTATTTCCTTTATATGTGTTAATATAGATACGGGCACTGAAATGACTTCCCCTTAATAATAATTTCAGATAAGAAATTCAGCACTTTGAACATTAGCGGTGGTTTATTTACACTCAAGGTCTAAATGTCATTCAATGTCATCCTTTCACCGTGGTTGACGTACAGACTGTCCGGGGAGCGTTAAAGCGACTCAACGACGCCCTCGTCTGGCCGGTACGCTCAATGACATGTCTGCTTTTGTCAACGACAGGCAACCAAAATCAGACAGACAGTCGATGCGTTCGCTTTGCCAGTGGCGCTCGTTGCCAGCCAGCCAGCAACAACCAGCCGCCTGAATGTAGATCCGCATGGGCTACTATTACTCCAGCTCTCCGAAGAACCCAGCGGAATCATAAGATACGGATCCCAGGATGGTGTTAGTGCATGTGGGGTACCTGGTTCTTCCCGTGTTCGGCTCAGTAAGAAACAGAGGTACGATATTATGATTAACATTTACACCGATCCCTAGAACATGTGCCCTGTTTATCTTAATATTCACTGCAGCTGTCGATCAGCTAGCCCGAGCTTAGCCTTCTGCTTAGCTCGCGTTAGCGTTTTTATTTTGATTTTATTCCCTAATTTCAACGTTCGAATGATTCGCAAACGTGACTCTGCTCTAACCAGTGTTTGTTCCAGGTTCGTGTAAACAACGTCGCGTAATGTTTTTCGACCATTAACGCGTACAATTAAAAGTCGAAAAAAACATCCGCCGTTGAGGGAAAGCTAACTGGCTGCTGGGCTCGGTCTATGTCCTGGAACGGCTCACATTCTTCACAAAAGAATTCCACCCGCAGCGGACGTGCCGCTCCGGACTCACGTAGACACTCGCTGTTACTGCGTAATACATTTTTATTACTTTGACTTCGGGAACCACATTACGATGCATTGTCATGAAGCGCAACCCCCCTGCAGGCGGTTTGCGCTGCAGAAATACCGCAAAATAGACGTAGCCTCTCCAGCCAGTCAGCTTGTGTGAGCGCGGATGATGTCATTTACAGATCATCCGCTGCCTCACCATCTTCTCCGCCGCTATTATTCTTATCCCAATCTGCGTAAATCGGCCGCTCGTGCCGATACGTGTTCATTCACTCCCGGGGCAGCGCCGATCTTTCCGATAACGAACATTCTTTGTCCTTTATTTACTAATTGGCGATTCAGCAGCTGTTGTGTCTGACGCTGGCGAATAGCACATGAGAGTGGAGCACATGCGGTCACCGCCGAACAATGATGAAGCTACAGTGTGACATTAATTTGACAACAGTGGCATCAGTGATTTCATTGTGCTTTTATTTCTGTTCTTATTTCCCTGTTCCATAGTATGGAGGCTGGCTCTACATTCTGCATTTATCAGATCTTTGTCGTCCCCCCCATTGTGTAGCTAATGATCATCTGCTGCTGTGTGGTGTGGCGTGGCCTCTGCCTGTTCTCTGCATTTAGCTGTATTGTGAACCCCTTCTTCATTTCCTCTTTCCATCAGAAGACGACATTGGTATTTAATAAAGCACCCTCCTCCCCTTCTCTCCCGAGATGTGTTCAGCCGTAGACTCTTCCATGTTCAGCTCAAACGATAGCTAACACCTAGACCAGAGCACCTTTTTTTTTTTTGTCTTTTTTTCCTGTCAAAATGCTGTAGCACTCAGTTCTTAACATTTTTAGCGTCTTTTTGTAGATATCAGTTGAATGTCATTGTGTACCTCCCATCCAGTCTTAATAGACAACATGCTGTAAATTCCTGTAAAGTGGATACATTTTGCATGATCTCAAAAACCCGCACTGCATTGTTGAACACCAGAATTTGGCTCATCCTCCTTTTCTTCACGCAAGGTGCAATGTACGTGACTTAAAAAATTGACCAGCCATACGAAACCAAAAAAAAAAACAAAAAAAAAACATCAGGCCCGGCATGCGCTTTGGAGCCACATGCGTGCTTGTTCAATTTCCCAACTCGGCATTTATGCAAATGCTGTAATGTGATCTGTGGAAAAGTCATACCAAAGTACACTGCACCTCCAACACAACAACCTGCCATAACTGTCTCCATTTTCCGTGTAATCCTTTTCGTTCCCTTTTTTTGCAAAATTCCAAGCTTTGAAACACACTGAATTCCCAGGGCTTTTTTTGCCAATAAAATTAAAACTCTAAACGATTTAAAAAAAAAAAAAACAAAACAAAAAAACCCAACGCTGACTGGTGGTTCATCACTGACTCAGTTTCCCCACTAACATAAGGCCAAAATGCTATCCATTTCACAGGGATGCCTATTTTCCTGCACTGCTAAAGAGATCCTCTATTAGTAACAAACGTCTTTTTATTGTTTGGTTGTGGTCTCTCTTTACCTTTTGTTCTGGTAATAGTACTTTCAATGCATGTTCACATTTATGATTCATAATTTATTTTGTTTTTTTGTTTTTCTACATTGACTAGTGGAAATCCAATGTAATCTTTCTGTAGTAAAGATGTACCCTGCTGTACTGGAATCATGTGCTGTAGCCAACACGTCTGCTCATTGGATGCTGCTTTTGTTCTTTTTTAACCCTATATGGAGCATGGTGGGCCTTGCCTTCAGTCTATGTTGTTTATTTTTGTTGCATGGAGTTATATACTATTATTACAAACCGATAGGAGAGAAACGGAAACACAAAATTCACATATACTAATATTTTTTCAATAAAGAATATAGTGTTTTTCCTAACCTTCAGTGTGCTTCTTGCTGATTTCCATTTATTGTCCTCCCTCTCCCTCCTTGTCCCTACCTGCCCCCTCTCCACTCCCACCCACCTCCTCTCCCGCTGTGACAAAGATAGACGATTTCCACGCTTCCTCCATCACAGGGCCTGAATGAGTCTATCTGCTGTCATTCATGGTGATCGTTTTCACTGAGATGCTTGAAAACGCAGTGTGTGATTTTTTTTTTATACCAAAAAAAAAGAGAAAAAGTCTAGACTTGAGGCTTTGACCCTCAGGAGTAAAAGTCATCTGTTGTCTCTCTGGCTACACTCACCTCTGACACAAATCCAGCAGTGTAACATATGGCTAATCCTTGTTCTTTCTTCCCTATTTTTCCACAAACCATGCTGCCTTTCTCAAGCGTACTCCTCAGTAAATGCAATGTAGACTTTGCCTATTTCCACTTGATTGTTTTGAACAAAGAAAATCCACTGATGACATAAAAATTCCCCCTGTATTGGACTCTGTCGCAACAGATTAAGTCAAAACTCCACAGCGATGTTGCATCTCCTGGAAAAACGGCACAATGTTAATCTCAAACTCGGCAGAGTTTCTATCTCTCTCTTCTTTTCTCTGTCCTTCTCTCTGTCCTCAAAAGAAAAAAATCACTGTTTCATTTTCTTCCAAGAGGAACATAATATAAGTCAGTAGTAGAAGAAGCAGTTCACTGCAGGCCTTTCGATGAAATGCTTGGCCAGGATTTCCTGAAAGGATCAAATCAAAGCTACATTTGTTGCTGCGGTGTCTCAGTCTTTCCATAATCAAAAAAGTCTTTCAAGCAAAGCACAGCATTAATACCAGATTGCACCAAAGCACAAACAAGGCTGTCTTTTACTCTATGTTAATTCTTGACATCAGTCTCTTCACGCAGTTGCCAAATAGCTGTGGTTGGAAAGAAGAAAAAAAAAACATTCCAGCTATTTCCTCCCAGCCTCTCATATGGAGGAAGAACTTAGAAAGGCCTCGTTGTATGTACAGTATATATATTTATATATTTATGCTGTAAAAAAGAATGAAGAGTTGGCATCAAACCGGGACGAACTATATATTTTATACCTGGAACTAAATGTTTACTTGCATGAGTGCCCAGAGCTGCTGTCGGCTGCAGAATTTACAAGAACTCAGCTGCGAGGGAGACCATGTAGTATCAGAAGACCAGGAGTCAAACCAGGAGTTTGGAATACTGTTAAAAAAAAAAAAACTGAATGCACGTGGTTGTCATGTTCATGGTGCTATAGTGGTAACCGTCATTTCCCCACCCTACAGAAGTGTTTGTCACCCTAGGTAAGAGGTAGGGCTTCATTAACATGCCACATCACACACGCACACACCACGACAACCACATTTCATCCAGAATTAATTCCGGCCGATCTCCATCCGGCTCCTGACAGCTTCTCCTTATGCTCCGCAGGATCCCATTTCAACCGGCAACAGCAGCAACAGCAGCAGCAGCAGCAGCACAGCCATGCTACCTCTTGCCGGCACTTCCAGTTAGGTCCTCAGGCCCCGCTGCCCATGGACTTCCCAATGCCCCACCCAGGGCAGCCACAGTCAGGCATTAACCCCCACTTGGCACCCCCGGGTCACCAGCATGGCCCTCCGCTCCACCCACCCCTCAACCCCATTCCCACTCCCCAGTTTCAGGACATCCCTGCCCCTCCCTTCCTACCTCAGGCATTACACCAGCAATACCTCCTCCAGCAGCAGATCCTCGAGGCCCAGCACAGACACATCCTGCCACCCTCCAGGTATAAACCCAGATTTACTGTCGACTGGGAGCATGAGATATGGTTCGAGTGAAGCCAAGGGGTCGATAGTGAGGCAATTTACTCAGAATTCCCAATATTTGAGCCTCACTGAGCTGAAAATCTTCTCCAAGAAACCTGATCAAGTTAGGGAGCAGCAGTAAGACGGCACGGTATCTTACTGAAAGTATCACCTTGGAAAGTGTTCGATTTGGTCAATTTCAGCTTCTTCCAAGTCTACGAAATAATTAAAAGACATCAAATATAAATAAGTCCAGGTTAGCTAAAACAGGCATGGGCAAACTAAGGCCCGGGGGCTAGATTAGGCCCATTTAGCATTGTAATGATTCTTGTTCCTAGGATGGAAGCATATTCACATTTTACATTTAAGCATTTGGCAGAAAGCAACACACATAAGTATTTACTTATTCAAGCTTGTGATTCCTCTTGGAATCGAAACCTAGAACTTTCTGTTCCCAACTACTAAGGCATGCTAACCACTAGACAGATAGATAAAATTTTATTAATCCCTCGGGATTATCCTTTGGTAAATTATGGTACTTTACACGATATGTGTCAAACAGGTTTTACAAAGTTCGGCTGCGGCTACAGGTTTTTGTTCCGACCAACCAGCAGCAATCAACTGACCTGAGATCCCAGACAGCCGATTGGTTAGCAAGCGTTGTATGGATAGGTTGGAACCAAAACCTGAAACCTTTGTGGAAGCAGTTTGATACGTCTGGATTACGCTAAGGAACCACATTTGGGCCTTAAAACATGACGTTTCCATGTAATTTATCTTAGGCACCGTTTCCAATTTCAGGAGGTGTATATTAGCTCAGCCAATGCCAGCTACTACCTGGTGGTCAGGTGTTCATGAATTGTAGATACGATGTGATATCTTTGTAATTGGGTTGTTACATTTCCTTTTATTTCTAGATGTAGAAACATTTAAAAACAACTAGCGTGGCGTTTTGTTTTATCACTTTAAAGGATCAAAGACTTTTCTAGCCTAGCATCTTGGCTTTAGCATCCCCTACAGCATCTCCAATGACATTGGCAGCACTACTATGATCTGGATGTGATGGATGTTGTTTTTTCTCTTGCGTGGAATTGATTCTGTTAGCCATGATAGCCTTACAAGGCCTCATGAATCCATTGTTGAAAACCCAAGAGTTTTTCAAAGGTCTGGTTCGTTGTTTCAGTAGACGCACCCCGGAAAGAGTTCCTCACCAGCCCCACAGATTGCGGCCTGGCTACGAGTTCGCTCCTCCTCTTCATGTCCCTCCTCAGCCTGTGGTGCAGCAGCCCCGCTACCTAGCTGAGGGCACTGATTGGTAAGTCACCAAATTAAAGACCATAAAGGAAAAGATCTGTATTCTGTGCTAGAAAGGTGTCGTTTAAAGGTTTGTCATTGCAGTCCTGCTTGTGGAGCAGTGCGATCCATGATCCTCTGGAGGGAGGTTAATTAAATAGAAATTTATCCCGAGTAGTGAAGGACAAATTAAATTATAAGGAGACTGGGACAGCTACAATTTGTTAACTAATTCCACTAATGAAAGGCACTATTGCCTTATTAATTGGTGATTAAATTAACATTCGTTTTAACCCATTGAAGGATGAGAGTCAAAGTGACGTTAAGGACAGATTTCTTATAGCTTTTTTCCATAGATTTGATTTATTTAGTTAAAATATTTTATTTTGTCAACTTTCTCACTTTATTTTGCAAAGTAGTAACCTAATGTAATACAGATGTAATACAGAATGAATCAGAAATAGTTTGTTTTTGTATACAGGTGCTTTAAACATCCTATATACTGTAAGGTCATAGCAACAATTCAGACCAACCTTGTTTATTCAATTTCTTGTTCATTTTAATGCCTTTTACCACAAGAGGTATGTTAGCTGAACAATACAATAGACAGGAAAACATGGAATTTCTAATTGCACTGCTTTTTGGCAGCTCAACGACGTAACTATTAATATAAAAACTGAACTGATTTTGTCTGGGAAGTTTTCAATGATATCCTGATGATATCCTACCATGGAACCATGGGATATCTCTAGATGTCAACTCTGAAATTGAAGTTATTTTTGTTACTATCAATATACATGTCCAAACAAATGTACTTTTAGTGGTACAAGGCATTGAAATGAACAGGAAATACAAAAAACAGTCACTGTCTATGACTGTAGAACGTAGAATCATCTGCAGGGACACTGCCCTCCGTTTGTGTTTTTCTATTTAATAACATTTATTACATTATCCAGACACTTTCATCCAACAGAGAAGAAATATTATTATCCAGAAATTGAAGAAAACAGCAGAGTGGTCTATTAATTTTTTTCCATGAATGAATGTATGACTCTACAGTGTTTTTGCGCCGCTCTGAATCGTGTCTTTGCGGGTAGAATGAAGAAAATTGTAATTTTATTGGCGAACCTTCCAGCCCCTCTGACCGCAGGTTACTACAATAACACCTCTGCATTAAGTGCTTCCTGATTTAAAACGAACTGCAGTTGGAGAGTAACTCAATATTTTCCAGAGTAACAAAACAAACCTGACATAACCTCAGTAAAAATCCCCCAAAAATGTGTTGTTTTTCTGTCACCGCACAGGGATCTGAGCGTAGATGCTGGACTGCCCCCACACCAGTACCACATCCATCCACTGCCACAGCACTATCAACACTACTTGACCTCTCCTAGGATGCACCACTTCCCTCGAAACAATGCCTCAACGCAAGTGGTGAGCCGCCGCTTCCTTTGTACGCCATCAATCACGCTTGTCTCGTTGAACTCTGGCTTTCTGAGATTAATCTCGGTGCCCGGCAACCAGAATCAGCCTGGTCCTCTCCTCTCCTCACCTAATTACTGCTGCAGAGCTGACTCTCCGCTCCTTTTATCTGTCATCTTTCAGGTTGTCCATGAGATCAGAAACTACCCATATCCCCAGCTGCACTTGCTGGCTCTGCAGAGTCTCAACCCCGCCCGCCATGTGTCTGCTGTTAGAGAGAGCTACGAGGTTTGTGCCTCCATTTCTCTGACTAACCCCCCCACACCACCCCCAGCCCCCTCCACCACCGATCCACTCTCCTCACACTGGTCTGTGTTTGTGGCCGATGTGCAGTGCGGGCCTGCGTATGTAACTGACTGGCTCGTTTCTATTCACTCCCGACCCATAAAACCTTGTGTTGTTCTGGTTTTGATTTTTTTTAGAACTCAGAGAGATTCTCTATGGTTTTCACTGTACGTTTGTATTCTATGTTGTATGCAAATCATCTGAATATTTCATGAAGATAGCCAGTTCTGCTCGTTATCCCAGGCAAACACAAACACACCCCCCCCCCCCCCCCCCGCCCCCCCTGCACCTCCCCCCATCCTTCGGCACAAAGTAATACTGTGTTACATTCTGTTAAGGAGCTTCTACAGCTTGGTTTTGATTTTTTAGAACTCAGAGAGATTCTCTATGGTTTTCACTGTACGTTTGTATTCTATGTTGTATGCAAATCATCTGAATATTTCATGAAGATAGCCAGTTCTGCTCGTTATCCCAGGCAAACACAAACACACTACGCCCCCCCCCCCCCCCCCCCCCCCCCCCCCCCCCCCCCCCCCCCCCCCCGCCCCCCCTGCACCTCCCCCCATCCTTCGGCACAAAGTAATACTGTGTTACATTCTGTTAAGGAGCTTCTACAGCTGGAGGACAGGCTGGGCAGTGTGAACCGTGGTGCAGTCCAAACCACCATAGAGAGATTCACCTTCCCCCACAAGTACAAAAAGGTAAAGTCTTTTCCCCGTATATCTGTAATTAATGTACTCCAAATGAAGTACATTAGAGATGGATGGATGGACAGATGGATGGATGGACAAATGGATGGATGAATGAATCGACAGATGGATGGATGTTAGGTGGACAGATGGATGAATGGATGGACGAATGGATAGATGGATGGCCACATGGATGGATAGATGGATGGATGGACAGATGGATGAATGAATGGACAGATGGATGGACGGATGGATGGATAGATGGATGATAGATAGATGGATGAATGGATGGACGAATGGATGGATGAATGGATGGACAGATGGATGAATGAATGGACAGATGGATGGACGAATGGGTGGATGGATGGACAAATGGATGGATGGATGAATGGACAGATGAATGGATGTTAGGTGGACAGATGGATGAATGGATAGATAGATGGATGGATGGATGATGGACAGATGGATGGATGAGTAGATGGACAAATGGATGGATGGACAGATGGACGAATGGATGGACAGATGAATAGACAGATCGATGTTAGGTGGACAGATGGATGGATGAGTGGATGGATGAATAGATGGACAGATGGATGGATATTAGGTGGATAGATGGATGTATACGTGGATACTTCTATCTGTATACATACATACTGTATATGTGTATGTACATACATACGTAGAGTATATACAGTATGTATACACACAAATACAGTATATATGCATAGTGCTATGAGAAAATGTGTTCATACTTCTACTACATACTTCTGTCTTTCGTGCCTTTAGAAAGTAGAATCCTCTGCAGGTATAGTGCCCCCTGTTTGTGTTTTTTATATTTACATCCATTTATCCAGTTAGCAGATCTTTTATCAAAAAAATCTTACAAAGAAGAATCATCACTCTTGTTGTGTCCCTGAGACATGAACCCAGGACTCCCTGCTCCCAGCTTTGTTAGCAACTCCTCTGTTTGTGATCAGGACCAAGGATCCAGGAGATTGTACTAGTACAGTCCAAAGAAAGCAAAGTGGAGACTAATAACTTGAAGATGACTCACTGTTGATACAACATCTCTAAATAAAGGCCTTTAATGTGTCATGGAGCCAAACTTCAGGATAATTTTGGCAGAGCACGTGGGCGTGTAGTATTTATATCAGTAGCTAATGAATGGAAATGAGGCGTGATGAAGAAACAGAGCGGTGGGAGCTCATCATCACCTGGACCAGGGGCCCTCATTAACTCCTAGCTCAGATGAGCGTCTGTCTGGAGTTGCATGACTTAGATCCGATGGGTAATCGCTCATGTTAGTGATTTAAGAATCCACCGCAAAGCAAAACACAACCAGTCCAGAAGAAGCAGGTGATGGTGATTTAACGGTTATTTCAGAATTTGTTGTAATCACATCAGTGCAGCTGGTCTACAGTGATTCAACCAGCTGTCGGCAGATATGAGTGTGCAGTGAATTGTGGGAAAGAAAAAAAAAAAATCACCAAGTTTGACCCACATGCTGGGAAGGAAATGTCAGATGATTTAGTTCCTGAAGAAGTTGTTGAGGTGTTTGTGTCTGATGTCAATCTGAGGGCATGTTATTTATTTATTTATTTTTTAACATGACTCAGCGTCACCAATGGAGTAAAAATAAAACGCTGCCGTGTCGGTCATTAGAGTCTGATTGTTTCTGACCACTGCAGAGAATACCACAGGACCTGAAGATGTGTCTGGAGGACGAGGAGCTGGACACAGATGAGAAGTGCACCATCTGTCTGTCAATGCTGGAGGACGGGGAGGATGTCAGGTAAAAACCCTAACGTCATATCTTCATTCGGAAGCAAAATGGTAGCCATGAGTAATAAGCTGCACTTCTTTTCAGTAATGATGTTTTTTATGACAAATCTGTGAGAAAATAGTGAAGACTTCAGTTTGACTTCTTTGGATTTTCCATCATCATCCAATGCCTGAAACCTTTTCATGGATCCAACTGGGATTTTACAGCAAATTCCACATATGGAAAAAAAAATACAGTAAATAAGAATTACAGCTTGTTACCAAGATAAGAGCTCATATCACAGCCCTGCAGCTGCTCAATCATCCTATATTTGAATTTAATAAACACTGTTCTCTGATAAAGTGAAGTTCAATCAAACTCTGGAGTGAGTTTGTTTTGAGCTCATGTCGCTGCAGTAGCTACATCAACCTTAAGGCTGTGGAAAGACAGGATTAAAAAAGTGTTCATGCATTAAATAAAGCTTTGAGCAACAATTAACTTATTTAACTAGGATGTTCAATAAGCTGTTTAACATATTACCTACCACCAGGGCTCGGAACTGGTTCCTGGAATGAAAATCGGAAACTTTTGTCATTTTCCTTAGAACATAAACAAAACCAGAAATTGTATATATATATTTTAAGTTCCAGACTAAAAAAAAAAAACAAAAAATAATGGTAACAAGTTAATGTTACATTTTGCATAAAAATCCTTCATCTCCAAGAACAATATAGCAACAATATTTTTGAAATATATATTTTTTTTAAGTTCCAGAATAAAAAAAAATTCCAAAAATAATGGTAACAAGTTAATGTATTTTGCATCAAAATCCTTCATCTCCAAGAACAATATAGCAACAATATTTTTTGTTGCAACCTGTTCAGGAGCGTCACTATCATGGTTGAAAAAAAAAAAAACGAAAATCAGAAACGTTAAAATAGCGTTTCTGTTCTGACCCGATTGCCACAAAAATTCTGGTTCAGAGCCCTGACTACCATAGACTTTTTAGGAGACAAATGACACGCAAGATTTTTAAAGAACAAAATACGACAGAGATGAATCGGTCTGTGAAGATTCTCCATCTTCTTCATTCATCCAGGCCATGATTTCCAAAAAGGGTTTAGTTTGTCAGCAACTGGACCTCTTCTTGGAGTTGAAAGACGTTTCATACCTCCCAACTTTGTCCAGTGGAGAAGACAGTGGTCTAGAGGAAACTGATGAAGTTCCTCAGTTGAGGAGTGAAACGTCTTTCAACTCCAAGAAGTCAACTTGCTGACAACTAGACTTTTTTTGGAGGGATGAATCATTTGTTTATTTTTAAATACGCATTTCCCTCCACAAATGTTATGTTTCCAGTTTTTGTTTCTGCTCTGTGAACCGGTTCAAAACCCTGCATTATAACTGCTTTATTTCCACATTGATATTTAATGTTAAAGTGATTTTTAGCCTTATATTTATCCCTTAACCTTTGAAACTGCCACTTGCATAAAACCTTTTTAAAGTTAAACAAAATAAACCGACTCATCCATTTCCCTGATATATTTTTAGAATAAATTACAAAAAAAACCAGACGTAAGCAATTTGAGGTTTTGAGCCTGATCAGGAACCTGAGCAGAGGTCTCTAACGTGGCCACGTTAGTTGATGTTTGTAATGACAGAGACCACAGAAGCAGCCAACACTGTTTCATTATTCACCAGTAAGTTGTTCTGTTTGCAGAAGGATTTTTTTTACTGGTAAAAAAATAAAATATAATGAGAAATAAATATAAAACGTGCGTTGGTTCTTTGACTCTGGCGAAAAACATCATGATGTTTGCCGTGTGTGGTCTCAGGATTACTGATCCAACAGCAGGATAAAAGGTCATGTTAAAATTCAAACACTGCTCACGTTCTCTATTAGTGGGTAAACAATCCAATACTGGACGAATTCTGCTCTCAGTAATAGGAAGAACCAACTTTCCACGATCAATGTTGGAATAAGACCAGATAAAATTTCAGGCCTGATTTGTTTGGCAATTCCCAGGATTTCTACACCATCCATTCACATCGTCCGATGTTTTTGTTCCACTTTAAGGAAGGAGCGTCTGAACTCGAGACTTTTTTTTTTTTTCGTACGCATTTCCACTTTCCTCGAAAACCATCACCTTTCCTCCTGGCTGTGTTTCAACCACACTCCAAATACTTTCTGCCACACAAGTTCAAAGTCCCGACACCAAATCCCATCATCACACGATTTCCTCCCAACTGCTTACTTTGAAAGTTTTTGCCTGAAGGCAACATTAGCATTTCAAAAGTCTTGAGATGTGGGTTCGATGCTGTGATCTAACGGGGCGCAATTTTATTCCATTTGCTAAGAAAGAAAAGGAGACGGAGATTAAATATGAGGATGTTTTCAGGGTCTGGTGTCAGCGGTTGATCGTCTGTTGAACTAAAGCATGTTGTTAATTCTGATTTTATGAGCATGGAACAGCTGTCAGAATTAGAACACGGCAACATGTAGGGAATTCCATTTGGAGAGAGTCAACTGATGATGCTCATTAGGGAAACGTGTTTCTAGGAGTCACATCATTTTGTCACCAACACCATGCAAATGGAAATATAATTTCCTTCAAAGTAGCATTTTAAATGTAAATCCCTTTCTTTTATAGGTTTCGCTATAAATCCTTTTAATCTTCTAACCTCAAAACAACCTCTAGCTGCTGCTGCTGCTGCGTGAATGCAAATGTCCTCCTGAAAGAGCATTAAATATGTCTGGATATACAATTTTTTTTTTTTTTTTTTTAAAGACCTAATCACTCATTCCGCTCACAGCGCTCTGTCGAAATACACCGTTAGGTCCAAATCTTGGTTCTTGGCATCAGTCACAGTTCCCCCGCTGTGGAAACCAAGTGTGAGCTGCAGGAGAAATCTGATCTGAGGTCACCTGAGAAACAGACTGGTGCCAAGTGTGAAGCACAGACCGACAAGTGCATCTATTCCGAACACAATCTGGAAGCTTAAAGACACGGTGAATTACACGTGTGACAAACATTTTCAAGCGTCCAACTTTAGCTATTGTGGCATCAAGCTGTAAAACCTCTCCACGCAGCAACTAATACTTAAACTAAATAATAAATTCAACTTTTTACTCTTATCGTGTGTCGCTGTTGCCTTAGTGCAATGATTCCCAAACATTGTGACGTAGGAATATTCAACATTATTTATCAGAAAACTACGAAATCTCTTATTTCCACATAATTTGTCTTTGCTGGACAAAGGATACGAGACAGAAACGTTAAATCCGGTTTTGCTTGATGGCAGCACGTGACTATGAAAACACCAAAAAATAAGATCGGATCTGTTGAAGATCTTTCTTCAATTCCTGCCAGTATAATCAGGGTTATTTTCAACTAAACAGGTCGGGATTTTAGGATTTTAGTGAATTATGAGGTTATTCAAACCAGAGGATTAATATATTTATTACATGTACATTTTGTGATTCCTGGTGGTTCCTATTTGGTGTGCCATAAGAGTTTTCCTAATGATATGGACCGCATGTGGAATGTCTCAAAAATATTGAGAAACCCTGTCATACTGGATTCAAACCTAGTCATTATGAATTACAGAAATACTTTCAATATATATTTTGCATAAGGAAACAATGGGATTTCACATTAATTAAGAATATACCATCATAAAGATAAATATATCCTGGTTTGCTGGTTCAATTGTTGTTTGAAAGTGATATTGTTCAGACTTGGTCAACAATAAAAACTTGTCATTATGTCCAATAATGGTCACTGATTTAATGAAAATGTCTATTGACTCTGGTGGCAAAGGTTCATGACCTAAAAAGTGGAAAGACTGCGTTACAAAATGTCTGGTTCCCAACAATTATCATGCAAATGTCTCCGTACAATCCCAGCCCAGTTTTTCTTGGGTGAATCTCTTTGGCTTCTTCAGATTTCTTTTTCTTCTGTCATCGTCTTTAGTTCAATTCACAGATTTTCTTTTGGGATTTAAATCTGGGATTTGTAAAAGCTGGTTGGAAAGACATCCTGTCAGAGATTTTCTGCCTCAGGCTGCTGTAACGCCTGCAAAACCAAACAACTGAAAACTATTTTGAAAAACTTCTAAGTTCCAAAGCACAGAAACCGTTTTTTTTTTTTTGTCTGCGCAACTAAACAGACGACACTGTCTCCTACTGTAGACAAGAAGTGAAAATCCAATCCCTGACCTCGTCTCCTCTGTTTCTGCAGGAGATTACCCTGCATGCACCTCTTCCACCAGGCATGTGTGGACCAATGGTTGGCCACCAGCAGGAAATGCCCCATCTGCAGAGTGGACATTGAGACCCAGCTGACCCCCGACAGTTGATAGCAGCTGTCCACTCCTGCGGCTTTGGATCTGGTCTTGTTAAATCTCCATTGCGCCTCCCACCTGAGGAGAAGCTCTGCCAAACGTCCCTCCCCCCTCTGCATCACTCTACGAGCCTGCCTTCTCAGACCGCTGTGACGGGGGGGATCAACAAAGCACACTCACCTACAACACAACGGGAACGGGGGTTGACGAACAGACACGGTAGCTGGACGGAAGGTTGGTTCAAAGGGCCCAAGGGCGTCGGCGCCCACATGTGGACAGATGACAGCGTGAATGGGAGTCATGGAGCGAGAGAGTGAGTGAGTGAGCATGATTTTACAAAGAGAAATTTGGAAGTGAGAGAGGAGAGGAGAGGATACTCTCAGCCAACCTACCAACCACAGCACAACCAACCTCCCCAACTCAGTGTGGTGTAATAGCGCCATCTATCTACCACGCCATCTAGAACCTGCCCCCCCAGGCCTGTGGAAAATCCTTTAAGCTGCACTCTGCCCAAGCCCTCTGCACATCTGTACAGAACATTATCCAATGAATAGCATGAGGTTGTTTGGTGTGAACTCTCGTAGCTGAATGCTTGTGGTGTAATGGAGTATAGTACTGAATAAGTTTTTACAGAGTAACAGTGTTGTGTAGCAAAGCAAAAGCCTTTTGAGAAATATGTTTGTGAAAAATAAAACCTACAGAGAGGGGGGAGTCAGCTGCGACCGTGCTACTACTTGGTGTGTTAACTCTTAGGCAGGGAGCGAACGATCTAGTTGTGTTTCAAAAAGAAAAAAAAAAAAAAGGAGAGAACGATCTAGTTGTGTTTCAAAAAAAAAAAAAAAAAAAAAAAAAAAGGCCAAAAACCTCCCTCTTTCTTGTCTAACATGGTTTTGGATTTACAGTCGGTAGATGCCATCAGAGTTTAACGCTAAAACCCGCTAACTGCAGGCATGGCTTCAGTGATGTGTGTAGTGTCGTAGTCGTAGGCCTCCGAGATCTAGGGCGGGGGCCTCGGATGTGCATGCTGTATGGCAGGCTTGGGCTGTGTCGTTCGTATTGTGGAGCCGTAGAAACAGGGACTGTGTCTGTGCATGTGAAGCGTATACTGTACTAGGACTCTGACGATCTCACTCATCCATACAGGAGGACGGGAGCCACGCCCCCCCGCCCCCCTTCCCCGGTCCTCCAGAGTTGACCAAAACTGCCCTTAGACACCGATCCTGGACTCACCTGAGCCTCTGTATCCTAGTGTTTGTGATCAGGATTGAAAGAGCCGCTCGGTGGATCAGTGTCTAACAGCAACTCGTTTGTGTTGCCTCACTCACGATCGCGGTTAGGGTCGCACCGAGTCGCACACGCCGGACCAATGATAACGCTGATATAATAATGATGATAATAATTCAAGAAGATTGATTTAAAGGTTGAATATGCAGGGATTTTTTCTATTACTTTTTGTTTACACAAATCACGCACCTGCCTCTCACTCACCTGCAGGGGCGCTAAAATAATCATAGGTATAGAATTAGTTGTTAAATATGTGTTTAAGTTATTCTAAAAAAGCTATGAACAATGCTAACCAGAAGCTAACACAGGCATGGGCAAACTTTTTGATTCGTGGGCCACAATTTGTGACAAAATTGGTCAGATAATGAGTAGATGAAGTTATCTATATAAGGGTAATATCTTTTGCTAACAGAATAATGATAATATAAATGAATTATTTAATTTGGACATGTTTGGTGGACCGGATTCAAAAGCTAAATGGACTGCATCTGGCCCCCGGGCCTTAGTTTGTCCATGCCTGAGCTTACAGCTCCTGGGTCTAGTATTTACTGATATAGATACTGAATCCAACCAGAAAC
Source organism: Paraplagusia blochii (assembly GCA_016785265.1). Taxonomy (NCBI): domain Eukaryota; kingdom Metazoa; phylum Chordata; class Actinopteri; order Pleuronectiformes; family Cynoglossidae; genus Paraplagusia; species Paraplagusia blochii. The sequence continues at coordinate 292,827 of JAFBJS010001679.1, read as the reverse complement.
ACATCAACTAGTCCAACAGACAAAAAGAGAAAGTCAAATACAATTATTTCTTTTATTGTTTATTCTAGAAGATTCCTGCATACTCCACCTTTAAATTCCTTTATGTAAAAGAATAAACTTTGATTTTAATTTTTCTACTACAAACATACCCGACCTGTCCATTGTGCCGGTGTCTGAGTCTGGACTGTCCAACCACAATGAACAGCAACACTGACCATAAACTGTAGTCAACACAGACAGACAGACAGACACAGTGGGTGTTGTCGGTGCGACTCTCGTCACGATGGTGCCCATGATCGTCATCCCCAGGTTCGGGCATGGGCTTGAGGATGCAGTGCCTGAGTCTTTCCATCAGAGTGGATAAAATGTGACATTTGTCTCACCTCTTATCAGAACCTTATTGCCTATCGAACAAGCACATGTGATTTTCTATATCCAGTGAAAATGCCTCTGTTGTATCGGCTCCTCTTTATTTCAGTCTCAGTTGCTCCCGCTGTCTGATAAAAAGACTGTCCATCAGAGTGGATAAAATGTGACATTTGTCTCACCTCTTATCAGAACCTTATTGCCTATCGAACAAGCACATGTGATTTTCTATATCCAGTGAAAATGCCTCTGTTGTATCGGCTCCTCTTTATTTCAGTCTCAGTTGCTCCCGCTGTCTGATAAAAAAGACTGTGTCTTGTGTTACAGGGAGAATACAAAGTAGATTTTTTTTTTTTTTTTTTGGTTCCGTCTGAGCTAGAATGTCGTACGATTGTCCCCACAATCCCTCTCTACCACGGCAGTAGTGTCGGTATTGCTAGAACAACTGTGATCACGTGCAGTGGTAGAAGCCATTTTCTCACTATCATGCATGAACCATGTAGTTCACTTGAAGGAGGGTGAAAGGGAGAAAAAGCCATTCATTTGAAAAATACCAAACAATTCTTCTTAAATATGTTTCCTTTTCTTTTTTCTAATGTCCTTCATTTTTTTTTCCATATCCTTCTTATACCTGTACCTGTATTGTTTTCATTTCTTTGCTCACATGCCAATACGGGCGTGGTACTAATATGCCAAGTCCTTGTTCACTTGTAACCACGGTGAAGAAAAAGCTGCAATGCTGCAAAAACATATTTATTGTCGTTCTAATGTAGCTTGTGTTTTGTAAATGCACTATAATATGGAGTTGCCTGACTTTTTTTTTTTTTTTTTTGGTTTGGTGAAGTGGGTTCTTGTCCTGGATTTTGTGTTTCTTATCAGTTTCAAGTATTTTCACGCTTCCCTGTGTATTACTGGAGGGTAACTTGACTGTTTGTGTTGCTTTTTTTTGTTCTTCCGTTTTAATTTTCCTCTTCCTTTTTTTGTATTAAAACCTCCATCCAAAAAAGTACAAATGGATGAAAATGGAGGTGCGCTAGTTCACATAGAATGCTGTGATTAAAGATGCCTTAAGTATTTAACAATCATTATTTATTACTAACTGTAGCTAGCTAGCTATTGTGGTGGAATATTTAATGTCTCTATCTCATAACTTTGCAATTTAATCAATATATTTATTTAAAATAACACAAAATATTAAAAAAAAGAATACCTCAAAAGTAGATGTGTATAAGAGACAGATTCAGCGCTTCTTACGTTAGGATTCGCATCACGGGCTGTAATTGTTCTTCAGTGTCGCTGGCAGTGGCTTTGTATGGGAGTGTTAGAAGTATGTAACATGCTGACTTGAGCCATTGATCTTATTGAGCAAACTTCTGGTGTACTGTGGTTCGACCATATAGATAGTGTGTTCTACACCTGGGTATTATAAGCTAACTATGTTCTGAGTGTGCATTTTTCTTATTAATACTCTAATACTAATCCTGGCAAATGATTATAACATGTATTGGATTGGAATGAAGCTGGCTGGTCTTACTATTGTCCTTATTTCATTTTGTGCTCTCACTGGCCTTACCCCGCGCCCCTCTCTCCCACCCTGCCCCCCCCCACAGTGTAAACCCATAACTCCAGAGCGAACTGGACAGTAGCCATAGTATTAACTCAAGCTGATGAACCGGAATGAACAGTAGAACTTAAAGCACAAGCTTTTTAATGCATGTCCTTCTCAGGTTTTCCTATGTGTATGTGGGAGTAGCTCTGTAGATGTGTTTAATATGATGCTGTACCTTCTTGAATATTTCAGATGTTTCTTTGCTGCTGAAAAAAAAAAAAAAAACAAATTAAGAAAAAAAAATAAAATTACAACGTTCGATTATTAACCTGCCAGTGAAAAAGGGAAGTGGCCATCTTTGTACAACACACTGCTGTTTTGCTGTAACTGCGCAATGTTTTATGATCTTGAGTATTTTATAGAAAAGTAGAAGTATGTATCAATAATATGAAAGCAATAGCTAAATCATAATGAAGAATAACATGATCAGTGAATATTGTGGAAAATCTTTAGATTCACTCTGGGTGGATTTTGTACTGTATTTATTACTAATGATGATGCAAAAAGTTGCATAGCTTAACCCAAACTGTTCTGTCTCTTTTTTATTTATTGTCTTGTATATGATCTTTTTGTATGTGTTTTTCAAATAAACTGCCTAAAATGCTGACAACTAACCCAGAATCCTGTTTTATTCCTTATTCCTTCCTCCAATTATTCCTCTACATCAAGTCCAGTACGTTTTTCCAGACCGACCACATGAAGAAGAAAAGATTATTTTAACATTATTTACGTATATATTTACACTTTACAAACCTCCCTTGTATTACTCTTCCCGCACAGTTCTATGTAAAGTTGGAGAATAGAAATATATATGGAAATAAAAAAACAAAATGACAGATTATGAAATATCTGAAATACATGGAGGTGGTTACGACACTGTTTTTTTTTTTTTACATAATAGGAACTGCACTTAAGGCAACTTGTAATTTACAAAAAAAAAATTGCAGTTATGCATTGTTTTACATCTCCTTTTTTAATGGGTTGCCGAGTCAACAATTTCCATCTGGTATGGAAATCGTTTTGTTGTCGCGCATCTTTGATTTGGCTAACATTTTACGCCGGATGCTTTTCCTGTCCCAACGCTCAGCATTTCTCCAAGCTTGGGACCAGCACTGAAAAACACTGGCTTGTGCTCCCTAGTGGCTGGTTTTCATATTTTTAAATACAATAATTAAACCATACTGAATATTAAAAATATAATCAATAAAATACTGTGCTATGACAAACTTTAGCAAGATTGGAATTGAAAAAAAAATCTGCAATGCACCGATGGAGTGAAAAAGCTGTAATTAAAAGTGAATGAGTGTTAAGAGACTGGGAGTCTTTGCTGACTAACATTTTCCAGACTCAGTCCATGTTCATTACATATAGATGCCGACCTGAGAGGAATTTCATGTCCAAGAGGCCAGGAACTTGCACTGTGAGGTCCACTTGACATTTGACCTCTTCAGTGTTAATACAGACATGTCAAAAGTCCAGCCTGGAGACCAGCGCTCTGGATATAAACGTTTCTACACAACAGTGTAAAATGTCAGGCTGTCTTGAGGTAAATTAATCACACCTCCGTATTTAATTAGAGACTGTGAGGCAGAGAGAAATAACTCAAACGATGTTGTTCATTGTTCAAGTTCATACCAAACAGTGCTAAAAAGTAGTCACTACACACTTCCATTAAATAATACATGCAATCTTCTCTGTTCCTGTAACACAGGGGTATCAAACTCAAATAAGTTGAGTGCCACCACTTATACCTTCATTTCACCAATGGGGCGGCGTCAGCTTTCAGTGTTCAGTACAAAGAAAAAATGTAATAAAAAAAGTTTCCCATAGATTCTGTGTAATACAACACTGAAACAGAAGGAGGCAGTGGATCAGGGTTTTGACAACTATAGGATTTACCATAAAATGCAGAAAACAAATCTATAAAATATTATTATAAATTCTACTTTCACATCGAGGTGGGGGCCGCAAAATAACATTCCACGGGCTTCAAATGGCCCACGGGCCACAAGTTTGAAACCTGTGCCGTAACTGATTTTTACTTCATTCAATGAGCAGCATTATGAGTTTACAAAATACTTTACTTCAATTAAAAAGTGGGGAATCTTGAAGATTAAACACAGAGATAGATTTTGAAAGGATGTGCAGCAGGTTAGGTTGATAAAGGAGAATAAAAGATACAAGACGATACCAAGGACAAGGACAGTTAATGGTTATGGAATGAAGACAAAGAGTCAACAAATGCTCAGGTTCTGACCTACGTCGCTCTGAAGATTAGTCATGGCTGCATCTGGCGTTTTATTGTGCGTTTCAGGTAAATCTATGCTGAAAATAAGTCTTATGACTGTAAACAACGACTAGAAAAAAAAAGAAGATGGTTCCATTAAGTAAATGGTTGCAACACGGGCCGTGTCATTAGCAGTTAACACAATCAATCTTGTTGCCCGGACGAGCACAACTGACTGAGCCACAAATATGACAACAAAGTCAGTAGATTGATAGAGATGTTTATTGTCAGTGAGAAAATGGCTTTTTCTGAAGATGGACCCTTGAATTGGCACACAGTAAAAATTAAAAAATACAAAGCAGTAAAAAAAAAGGTCTGCAAAACTCCTAATATCGGGGATAAAGGACTCTATAAATCTGTCCGTCGGCCTTTTCAGGGTCCAGCCATTTCCCACACAGAAAGATGGTGGTGACGGAGTTGGCGGTGTTGGTCACCTCCACACACTCTAAGTACCATCCACTGTAGGGGTGTTTGCAGTCGTGTTCCATCTTCACCCTCAGCAACTCGCCCAGGTCCAGCATCTCTAACACGAAGCGGTTCGTGTGTCCCCGCTCGAAAAGGTTACGGAACTTCTGCTTCAGGGGACGCTTCCCCGAGTCCCCGTTGACGCCGTAGATGGTAATGAAGACGTTGGCGTCCGTGCCCGCTCCTTTCACGTCCCCCGTGATGACGATGATTTCGTACTTGACCGGAACGAGGTTGCGGACTTTGCTCGCGAAACTCTCGACGCACTTGGAGCATTCAAAGGTCAAGAACTGGTCCTTTTTGGCGGCCAGAGGGATTTGTGCGTCACACTGGAAGTAATATCTAAACGGGCAAGATGTGGTGGTCACACTACGGCCTGTGATGTCCTTTTGAGATGGTGTATAAAACTATAGGACCTATATGTTAGGTGTTAAACCACTTACTTGTTTCCCAGCTCTTTCTCAGTCACCACCACCTCCATCACATGCCAGAACACTTCCTTCTTCGGCTTCTTTCCATCTTTGGTGATGTGTCCGATGGTGATTCCAGCGATCTCTCCCAGGTGCTTGGACGAGAACTCAAATGAGTCAACAGCACCGCTGTGAAGGAAAGGGAAAAACCAAAGGCTATTAGCGCCTGAGCAGTCCTGAAAGAGTTAAAACTGTCTGCTCTGCCTGGGAACTTTTCCTTTGTTTAGCACCAGGGAAAAGATCTCCAGAGAACACAGGCTTAGAGAAGAGGAAGAGAAGCTAAAGATAGAAGAGCCTGAAAAACCTAGAAAGACTCAGGTAAAAGACAAACACGGTGAGGTTTCTCTCTGAACAGCAGGACCTCGACTGCCTTTTCCCACATACCATTGGAACTTCTTCTTCTTATTCTCCAGGACAAACTCTTTGGAGCGGGTTTTTCTTCCTTCCAGAACTATCCAGACGTTTTCCGAGGTGGAGGCCTTGTCTGTGTTTGCGGTAGTTGTGGCAATTTCATATTCTGTGTGAGTTGACGGAGAGACGGTTAAATCAGCAGGGAAATTGTGTGGCAATGACTGAGTTAATAACTCTGCAGCATCATGACTGACTGGTTTTATCACTGAGGTCTATGGAGTCGTTGTTGGCACAGGCCAGCTCTCTCATAATCTGACCGTCGTCTTCATTCTTAGCCAACCAGCGGTCACAGGGGAACCTGAAGGTCTGGTCCATGGCCTCGTCTTTCACGTCAATAAAGTCCAGGTGCCAACCAGGAGCAGGACCTGTAAACCGGCACAGCCAACTGTGTAGGCTTTATATAAATACTCATCATCAGTATCTAAATCAGGGGTCTCAAACGCAAATAAGTTGAGGGCCAACACCCACACTATCATTTCACTGGAGGGCTGTGGATCAGGTTTTTTGAAAACTGTAGGATTTACCATAAAATGTGGAGTACAAATGTATAAAATATTTTTTAAAATTCAGCTTTCACATCAAGGTGGGGGCCGCAAAATATCGTTACACGGGCAGTGAATGGCCCACGAGCCAGGAGTTTGAGGCCCCTGATCTAAATAAATATAGCCTGATGAAATTGTTTTCAATGTTAAACCTACTTAAAACAGATTCCAAATGAATATTAAAATCATCATGTTTACATCAACACCCTTTATCATACACAATTTCTCCCTCTTACCTTCGTTGTCATGCCACACCCGCACCTTGGACAGTTCACCCAGACTCAGCATGTCCCCGAACCTGAACACGTCTTTCATTTTACGCTCAAACTTGTTTCTGTTGGTGCTTATCTTCAGAGGCAGCACTCCACTGTCTCCGTACTCCCCGAACAAGATCAGAAACACGTTGGCATCCGTTCCAGCCGCTTAAAGACAAGAGAAACATGAGACGAATGAAACAAATAAAGGGATAAATTCAAACATTACGCTGAGAGTAGATAGTGCTGAAGAACAACCTCCAACATCGCTGGTTTGGACTTGGACGATGTAGATGGTCTTATCCACCATCTCCTCTTCATCCACCACTGCAGGCAGCTCACACACCTTTGTCCTCTTTGGCCCCTTGGTCTTTGACAGCCAGTTCTCGTAGGTGAACTCATAAACTTCCTCTGTGGTCAGGTTTTGCATCACAATCTGCATGTATTTATTCAAATATTTTAGTAGGACACAAAAATGTTTCAGGGGTCAGCAGTCTCCACAACTGCCACCCAAATCACACTGCACCATATTGTGAGCCTTCCTGTGGGTGCTGATCCCTGATCTTATTGGAAATTTCTCATCACGTTACCCTTACCCACCCTGTCAAGAAACCAATCAGGCCGACATCCAGTGCCATCAATCCAAACTCTGATCTTTTTCAGAGGAGCAATGTCGTCTATTTCAAGGGTGAAAGTGTCTTCTTGGTCTCTTTCAAACCTACACGTGATAAAAAAGAGACATCAAACAACAGATAGGGTTACAAAAGTGTTTACAATAGGGTTTTAACTGTTTTTTAAAAGTCTGTAATGGAGAGCCCAGTAATGGTATCTATTAACTTAAAGTATATCAATTTGAACTTCATCACCAACCATAAAAAATAGATGTTACAAAGATACAAATTTGAAATTGCAGAAAGATCAAAGAAATAAGCTGAGGTCCAAGGCTAAATAAAGTCAGGAGTGGCAGAAAAGTACATGAGTGTGTCATATCAGGATGGTGAAACAGTCAGTATATAAAGAATTTTTTTTTTGACACAGAGCCTTTACTAACTTCCTATTTACAGTAGGTAAGACAGACCTGTCCCCATTTTTAGGCAGCAGCATTTCCTCTGTGCTCCCATTGGCTCCAAAAACAGTGAGGAATATGTTGGTATCAGTCCCTGCATACTGGGTGTCACCTGTGACCACTGTTACCGAATAAATGACCTAGAACACAGCAGAGGAAACCGGGTTTACGCACGAGTACAACACACTCGTCTATAAGCTGCTGCGTGACTCACTTTGCGAACGATGTTGATTGTGCTGGCGTCCAGCACGTTAAAAAGTCTGGCAGTCAGACCGTCTCCTCTGTCTTTAGCCAGCCAGCACCTACATGGAAAGATGTACTTGATACCTTTGGTTGGCACGGCAACCGACAGCTCTTCCACCAACCAGCAGCTCTCTGGTGTGACACCATTATGACCCAGCTTGGAAAAATAAGCAGGAGAGGAGCGAGAAACAGACAAAGAAGAGAAGGTGGGAGTGGGTTAGAAACATTTCTCAATTTTTGTTTGATCTAAGCACCAGAGCGAACGAGTGAGAAATATTTACGAGTGAGAAAAGGCTTTATGTAAATTGTTTTTTTAACTAGAGTGCAGGAAGGAGCAGAGGAGAGATGTTTCCACAGACAGTCGCAGATTCTCACTTCCACCCTCTTGATCTCTCCAACGTCAGTTCCGTAAGACACAAAGTGCTCCATGGTGCCAGCCACGAAGCTTTTCTTTCCCTCTGGCAGGTCGAGCCACAGTCGATCTGTCTCTGTCTCGTTGGAGCCAATAATGATGACATAGACCCTGGCTGTGGTGCTGGCATCACGTTCCTTCCCCGTGGACAAGGTGAAGTGATATGGGATGACTATGGGAAAGAGATAAATTGTATCTTTTAGTGTTTTGGCTGAACATCTCTGCGGCCCCGTAGGAGCCGGTATCAACCGTACTTCTGTCTGCATATGAATAATAAAGTTGAATAATAAAAAACAACAAACAATTACGTCATCTTGGTGATGGATATTTAATTCCTACATTTTCCTTAAGCCATTATTTCATTAGAATAAATGACAAAGCTTGTGTTGTGACCTTGGGCGGTGCAGGGTGGTGTCAGTCTTTTGTAAATTAACTGAACTGCAAATGTAGATGTACATTTTTTGCTTAGTGGCACAATTTAGGTTTTTTTAAATTTGGGTAAGAAAAAAAAAAAAATTAAATGAGATCAAGAGCACCCCCTGCAGGGTGAGGGCAGCCAGTCGTTTGGTTTTTGCAACCAGTAAAAGCAGATAAGTCAGCAGTTCCCTCGACAGTCAGACTTCACACCCAATATTCTGCATAAAAACCTTCAACTTTTGTAATTTTTTTTTCTACCAACATTTTTTATTGCATTTTCCTACTTTTATTGGTGTCTTTATGTATATATTTTCTTTTCTATTATTGTTTTTTTATTATATCTTATTGTTATTCTTCTCAGTCTAATGTTGGTGGAGCTACTGCAAAAAAGTGTGTTCCAATACAATAAACTGTTCTATTCTATAACTGGACACACAGACAGTGTAAAGAAACAATAGTGGCAGTTACTAAGCCACAGCAGTTTTCCATCATAACCTCTGCAGTGTGAGTTGTTTTCACTGAGTCACAGGAGACAGAAAATACAAAAAGTCCCTCAGGTAGTGTGAGGCAGTGAGTAATGAAATGCCTCCTTTTCTGGTTGGTGCAGACATTCACTCAGCTGCCTGGAATAATTTCCCCTTTTTTTCCGCCATATTACAAGATGCAGACAACAGCTTGGATATATTTTCAAATCTATGTTTTACAACAGTGTTCTGTCGCAGGATGATGTCACTGAATTAACCATATATCATATAATAAGACATTTAATAACCTTTCCCTGAGTTCACTGCTGGTGGCGCTCTTGAACCTGCTGGTCCTAACTCAGGCACTCAGTGACAATCATTAAGCCTATTTCCAGGTACAATCTCCCAGTATTGTCTGGAGATTTGGGTCAGGGACATCTTCCTGACTTTTCCTTTCACACATGACAAATGCAGCAGGAGTGTGTCTGGGGTGAAAAGTGTTCACAGCAGCAGGGAGGATTCTCTGGAGGATTCAGGTGAAGTGCTGCAGCCTGGCGTTATTATCGAGGACCAGGACACTGACACCATCGCTCACCGGTGGATGATCCGGGAGGGTTTTTTTTTTTTTTTTCTCCCCTGCCGTTTTTACGAGAAGTCACTTTGACATTAACCAGACATAAAACATGGAAGCTGGTGGGAGACTGGGGTGAAAAGTGTTCACAGCAGCAGGGAGGATTCTCTGGAGGATTCAGGTGAAGTGCTGCAGCCTGGCGTTATTATCGAGGACCAGGACACTGACACCATCGCTCACCGGTGGATGATCCGGGAGGTTTTTTTTTTTTTTTTCTCCCCTGCCGTTTTTACGAGAAGTCACTTTGACATTAACCAGACATAAAACATGGAAGCTGGTGGGAGAACCTGTGGTGTGTAACCTCCACGGTTGAGTGGATGTGTGACGGCACAATCCGTCACATGAAGAGGTTCAGAGAGCAGAGCAGCAGTGACAGAATCGTCCAATAAGCACTGACCTATTAGAGGTGTTATTTAAGGTAAGGACAGGTTGACACATATCACTGTCTTCTCCCTTTGTCATTAATTAGACCCTGCAGGTTTTGGATGCAGGTGGCAGAGATGTAGCCCTCCTGATACACATCTATCCTTTTACAGTTAAATATATTGTTATCCTCTTCTTTTCAGAGAGTTGCAGTTGTTATATAACGGCGACAGCTCTGCTCCGACTCCCTCTCTTCAACTGTATATCCACATTTTCCCTATTTTCCTCCAGAGATTTGAGTCCTGTAAAAACAAGTTTTTGTTTCTCTTGACTGACACCAAGCATTGGCTTGTTCCCTGAACTGTTTCACTCGTCTGCCTCCTTATAATATCCAGCAGCTTGTAAATGTCACCAGGAAATAAATGAAATTGATCCAGACTCCAGGCAGGTTTGGTCATGTTAAATACCCAGGAGTCACCTGCTCCTTCTGAGAGACGACAAGTTATTATGATGTGACATAAATATGCACCACATAAAAGCCCCTTTTTCTGAGGCAACATTTTCTGGTACATTACAATAAATTTCACAGATGCTTTTATGCAGCATATAATTTGAGGTCTAATATATACAGAATATATACAAATTAAAAATAAATTAACTCAGTAATGTACAACATGTCAAACTCGTATTTGCTAAAAAAAAAAACTTTGCTTAAGCTCCGTCCATCCCTCTGTTTTTATCCGCTTATCCATTAATGGGGTCATGGGGGCATCAGTCTCCACAACTGCCACCCAAATCACATTGCACCATACTGTAGGTTATAAGTCAACTGGAAGTCAACCGCCCTTACCGGGATTCAAACTTGCCCTGGAGGTGAACCCTGGAGTTTCACACCAAAGACAGAGACATTACCTCTGGGCCAAAGTGAAGACCTTGCATAAACTCATTCTCTAAAATCTAAATCTATTAGAAAAAAAATACCAAAAAGTTTTCATCCTCTCTACGGTAATTAAAGAATAAGAAAGTGTTGTTTCTTACATGGACCGTCCTCAACCACCGTGGTTTTCTTCTTCTTTTTCTTCTTGTTGGCGTTTTGGTCCAGACCTTGTTTGGACTGTGCCATTTTCAGCAATAACGGATCAGTGCTCCTTTCACCCTCGTATCCCTAAAACCGAACAAAATAATCTGCTTATTTTCATTTCAGCTGCAGGGACAGACAGAATATAAAGCAGCAGAAGAAAGGAGAGCGTCAAAGTGCCGTGACTTGGAAACAAATGTCTGTTTACAAATGGAAATTCAAGGGAGTGGGGCACAGGTGGATCAGACTGATTTAATACCAGGGTATTTCAGAAAGCATTCTTCTTCATCGTCTCTTCCCCCACCTTAACGAAGAAGACCCTGCTTATGCATTTGTCTTCCTTCTTGGTGGACAGCCAGCGCTCACACAAGAACATGTAGACCTCCTCAGTGTCCTCATCCAGCACCTCCACCTGGTCCAGGTACCAGTCAGCCGCCACGTTGGAGTTGTCATGACGAATCGCGATCTTAAATACTTGTCCCAGGTCCACAGCCTCGATGGTGAACTTGTCCACCACTCCTCTCTCAAACTTGTTCTTGCTGGCCTCAGATTTGGCAAGTTTGCGCTCTCCTGTGTCCCCCAGGTCTCCGTAGATGGTCAGGAAAACGTTGGCATCAGTTCCAGCTCCATACATGTCCCCCGTTCGTACAGAGACTTTGTAGCTGTGAACTGTAGAGCGGGAAGGAGGTAACATTCAAACTGTTTCTAAAATAGACATAAGTAGTCTTATCTAATCCTATTTTATTCCATATTTTTTTATGCCCATCTTTTAAGTGTTGCCAGTGATGGTAATCTTCACACATTCCTTGTCATGAGTTGATTAGCCAATTAGAAAGCCATCAAATCCACCACAGAAGGTGCTGACAGATCCTCCAGATGGCTGTGGTTAAAGAGGTCCAACAGCATCACTGTGAGCCAACACTTTTAGGACATGAGCCAGAGTCTCATCAACTCTCATCAGCTCCGGATGAATCGTTGTAATGAGTTTATCCAGATTCCCTTGATTTTTTGTTTGTATTTAATAAAACTTGAATATAAGCCATAACTTTATTTATGTAATGCATATACATATATATGTAAATATATATAAATGTATACATAATCATGGAAAAAAATTAGACCACCCTTGCTTTCTTTCCAAGTCCATGTAATAACACACGTGCAATAATGCAAATATTCTCTCCCCGCAACATTACAGCGATGTACCTTAGATTGTTCTTATCCCCTTCTGTGCCCATCCCTCTTGTTTATGTACTTTTATTTATACTTTTATTTATCCCTCACTCGCACTGTAAAAAGCCACTCTGTGCCCTAACTCTTATTTGCCCCACAGGAATAAAAAAATAAAGTTTTATGAATTTGAATCTGATTTAAGGTACATTACCTGAAGAATACCACAAACACACAAACAAGGAATTCCTAAAATCATTGTCCTTTTTGGCCTTTCAATGTCACAGCTATTGATGAAAACAGCTTGATATCAGCTCTTATATAAGGCTTTATTGTCATTATCATTTGTATCGTTTCATTTGTCCAAACAAATTACCCATGGTACAACCAGGCATTAAAATGGACAAGAAATTTAAAAGCGCCTTTTCCTTGACTGTATATCTATATATGCATGTTAATTATAACATTGTGATCTGACTGGTAAAAGAGGTTCATACCAATCAAAAGTCGAGAGAATTCTGCTCTCACATGGACAACGGTAGATTTGCTAGTAAGAGTTTTGCAGTAAAAGCATGAAAGGACTCTGTAAACTACCCAACCAGAATCCTGCAAATCTTTACAGACCTTTGACTTTATACATTTTATCTAATGACTGTTTTGTAGATACATTTTTCTGTGAGGTGTTCTGCCCCAGTGCTGCTGTCAGAGGCTGGTTTCCATGTTCTTGGTTTTGACTGAAACAATTTATTTAAGCGGAGCAAATGTGTAAAGTGTCACGAAAGCTCCGTGATTGATGAGGTGAGCTACAGCAAATGCAACCGCTAGAACCAGAGTAAACCTACTTTCCAGGGCGTCCTCCACCTCTGTCTCAGTGGTTTTCAGCGTTCCGTCCCTGAGGAGTTTCTGAGTGATGATGTCTGAGGGGACCAGCTCCCTCACCGTCTCCCCATCGTCCTCAGACTTGGCCAGCCAGCACTCGCATGGGAATATGGTGGTCTCTGAGCCCTGATGGTAAAAACAAGCACACACGTCCTGAGAAGTAGGTCTGACAGTGAGAGAAAGTGAATCTGACTTAAAGTGCTGAGTGTGAGCCAAACTGCAACGCATTATTTATCTCTCACTCATTTAAAAGAGAAACATAATTCAATAAATTCAATATTTCTACACTGTGATTATTTTTCTCTACCTTTCCTTTACGTAGCTGTCGCCTGATCTCCACTCTGTCCAGGTGCCATCCTGGGTTGGTGCCTCTGTTGTCGTGTCCTATTCGGATCTTCTCTATGACGTCGCCAACATCCTCCAACTAGCAAGAGACGACGCTGTCTCAGCAGAGCTGCACAGTAGCCGCTACAGTTGTTCTTTCAAAACTTTCACAATCACCTCTACGATGAACATGTCCTCTGCTCTCCTCTCGAAGTACAGGCGTCTCTCCCTCGCGTTGACACACAGGTGTTTCTGCTGCGTGGACACTCCCTTTTGTCCGTACAAGGCTATGAAGACATCGGCGTCTGTCCCTGCACAAAACTCATCGCTAGTGAAGATCTTGATCTCGTAGGGCACAACTGGAACAAATCCGAGTGAAAACCAAAGTAGTTAGAAAAATCGCACATAATTGGTAACAATGAGTGTCTGTGTTTTTCTAGCGGTCAGTAATTCATGAACATTTAGTTATTTGATTGTTTTGAAAATGCCATGAGCTTCAGTGAATTGACCTTGTGATATGGAGATATTTCAAAGTAAAAGCGGGAGAACTGTGCAAGATTTAATCTAACAGTTGTTTCAGGGGCATAGACAGAAAGTTATAAGAGGAATTGAATTGAACAAACACATCTGGGACAGTTCATGACCAGTTATTTATGAATTTAATTTACTGTTATGCATCTGTCTGCAGTGAGAGACTTTAAAAGTCTCCTTAAAAGGGGAAATTTAGCAGTAACAACTAATAATTTCACATGACTCTGTTCTCTAGCACTGTGATCCAATCCTATGTGCTTTAACAGGAGATGAAATAGAGTTTAATTGACAGGATGGAGATTACTGTCTTAGATAGTGTCTTGTATTCCATGCTGTTATCATGCTGCTTCTCCAGACGGAGTGTTAATACTTTTTTTCAACTTTTTTTTTTAACAGATCTAATGATCTTGTAGTGTGTTGGATGGTTTAGAGACACTAGGAACTGTCTCTTATACACATCTAGATGTGTATAAGAGACAGCAAATTACCCATGGTACAACCAGGCATTAA
>JAFBJS010001679.1:259830-277850 GCA_016785265.1 Paraplagusia blochii | reverse complement strand
GTGCGTACATTTACAGTGGCTCAAATCATTCTTGCCAGAAACATATATGTACATATACATATGTTTACCAGTTTCACATTCAACAAAATAACCTTTACCACTCACATGGTGTGTAGAGCTCAGTCTGTAAATCAGCAGGATACAGATCCCTCACTATGGCACCATCGTCCTCGGCATTGTCCAACCATCGGCCACATGGGAAACGCAGTCTTTGACCTTGTGAGGCTGCATCGACCTCCACCCAGTCCAAGAACCATCCTTCGGAACCACCTTTGGAAAAACTAGCTATCGTTACTTGCTTGCAAAAAAAATATATATATTTTTTTTTTATTTTAGTGTTATGGAGCATCTTCTTCCACCTGAGTTATCATGGCCGATTCGAAGCTTCTGCAGTTCCCCCAAGTCCACAGCCTCGATGGTGAACTCATTGACCATTCCTTGCTCAAACTTGTTCTTATAGTTCTTGCAAGACTTCAGGTTGACAATCCCTGTCAGGTGGAGACATTTTATATTCTGAAAGTATTGTCACATCAGCGCAGTGACACTGGGAACAGCTGCTCACCCGTGTCGTCATTTTCACCAAACAGGATGCAGTAGATGTTGGCGTCAGTCCCAGCATACTTCTTGTCACCAGTTTTTACTTTGACTGTGTATGTGGTTGACATGGCTGCAAAAAGAAAGGAACTGTAAGGGCTTTAAGTAAATCATCTCATTCCTAACTTTCATCAGATCTGAGACCTTTGAAATGCCCTAGTGTCTTTTCTCAAACTAGGGCAATGATCTTATGTGAGCTCCCTCTAGTGGTATGTAGAAAAATATAATTCCCATCAGGATTAGGAAATTTACTAGAGCAGTGTTCCCCAACCTTTTTTGCGGCTAAGACATGGCGGAAATGTGCCTGGTACTTTTTTCACGGACCGGTCATTAAGTTGTGACAGATAAATATCCCATTATAAAATGAAATTTACTCGGTTCTTAAATATTTTCCTACCTGTAAAATCGTCCTACCCAAATTAACAGTTGGGGACCACTGCACTAGCGTAGATATTACTGTATATCAATGTGCATGTGTATTTGTGTATTTGTGATAAATTCGCAGCTACTTCAGTTTACATAAAATAATAAATTAATCAACAGTGTAATGTTATATAATTATAACTTCTACTGAATATGAGAACTAACTGATTATTTTCTGTTGATTGGTCAGTAGACCAAAGCCAACCAAACCTCCAATAAAAATCCTCCAAACCTTTTTACCTCTAGGTCATGGGACAGCCCCAAATCAGGAACTTCTCCACTAGCACAAGAAGCTTTGTTGTAAATTTTTGACACATTACATTTTTGCTCCAGTCCTAGCGTGGCCCCTCCTTCTTCGTCATCATTCTGATTCATGAAGGCCTCATCCACAGGGACCAGCTCCCTGGCAATCTGGCCATCGTCTTCGTCCACTGCAAGCCATCGGTTACAGGGAAAATAATACCTGAAGACGCCAGGAAGGGATTAGCACCTGCTGCATGGGTGTAAAGATGTAAAGATGTATGTAAGTTTCACTCACGTTATGTCTTCCTTTGTGTCCACGATCTCCACACGATCCAGGTACCAGGAGGAATAGGAGCTGCTGTTGTCATGACGAATCCGTAGCTTCTTCAGAGTAGCCAGGTCGACAGCTGTCACTGTGAAGACATCCTCCTGCAAGATATGAGTCTCTCAAAAAATATTTGTCCATCAACCTAAAGTCTAACTTGGTTCTATGACCAAGATAGTCTTCAGAACCAAGTTCTATAACCCTAACTGTTTAGGAAGTGCTGATGTAGACAAACGTAACAATAATGATAAGTAATTTATATGTTGCTTTCTTATTATTATTCATTCATCTACTTAGGGTGTCAGAGTGTGGATATTACCTCCTGTCTGTAGTAAAACCAAAACTGGATTTATTCATAGACCACTGACACTCAGTTCTGTTTGTGTTGCAACAAAAACAGGTGTAATGCACAGATGAATAATTGACATGTTTGGATTGAGTCAAGTAAAAGCAGGACACGTCCAATGACACAGAGGACGATGCCGGTCACACCAGGCTTGACTGCTGGAGAGCTTGTAATCCAACCAGAATACACACCTGTGATCACCTCTGTGTCAGGATCATGTTGCGTGGAAGTGCCTGAGCCTTCGATTAACGCTGGGTTAATTTTCAGCAGTGACCAGTATCTCAAAAACCCCCCAAAAAACTGTACAGCACTAGTAAAAAAAAAAAAAAAAGTCTAGACTAAGCCAGACATATTTGTTATTAAGTTGGGGAAATCCCTGTGGTCTTGGGTTGTGGATATAACTCTCCATTATGACAAAATTGATTTTGATAATACATTTCTTTTATCTCCTGCTAATGTAATAAAGGGGTTCACATCATCCTACCTGGCTGCGCTCAAATTTGTTGATGTTGTCGGAGTTCTTCAGGGAGCGCTCTCCGGTGTCTCCATTTTCTCCATAAATATTAATGAAGACGTTGGCATCAGTGCCAGCTCCCAGCATGTCTCCAGTGAAGACACACACTTCATAGGTGTTGACTGTCGGACAATACAGCGGATTAGTGACCAGTGGGTCCTAAACACGACACATACTGGACGTCGGTCGGAAAACCGCGTGAGATCATATGTTGTATGTTTACTTACTCTGAATATCAGAAAGAGAGAAAAATAATCCAAATATCTGGTTACAAAGTATATTGTACTTGTTTGAATGAGTTTTTTGAGATTATTTAAATTTATACCAAACACAAAAGGTACACTTAAATGGCATTAGCGAAAAAATAACATTAATGTGCATGATTTCAGTTATTTGGTTTGGTTTTGAGTTGCCAGATGGTTAAAGCTGTTATTATAATAACAATAATTCAAGACTCATCTTGATTACAATTAAATTAATACCTCAGTTTTATGTAAAGACATATTACACAGTACTAAACACTTACTTTCCAAGTCTTCTGCCTCCTCAGGCAGCAGTTCCACCACCAGTTCTCCATCCTCCTCTCCTTCAGCCAGCCAGCGAGAACAGGGGAAATGGTACGTGAACGCGACTTCCTGCATCTCCTCTCCCTCATCTTCATCATCCTCGTCCTTCTTCTTTTTCTTCTTCTTTTTCTTGTCTTCCTTTTTCTTCTCCTTCTCCTTGGGCACCATGGCCATGATTAGATGCTTGACATCCACAGACTCCAGGTACCAGCCGGCTCCGACTCCTGAGCCATCGTGACCAATGCGGATCTTGAAGATCTTGCCCACATCTTTGGCATTGATCTGGGGAACACCCAACCACGTTAAAAACTTAGAATGAAGAAACAAAAATCTCCATACCTTCTCATACCTTGAATATTTCTGTGGTGTCTCTCTCATAGTTGTTGGACCTGCTCTCCAGTGTGATAACCTCTGTCTTTCCATTTTCTCCATAGATCTGGATGTACACTCTGGCATTGGTGCCAGCAAAGATCACATCTCCAGTCACAACTGTTATTTCATAGTTTATCACTGAAAAAGAGAAAACCCAGAAAATAATGGGACATTATTTTGTTTGGAAAGCAAAGTTGGGGACATCCCAGAATTCCCTTAATATTTTTGACTGTCTTGAACTTTGCTAGCATACATTTTTCCATCTCCACAATCTCGCTGGGATAAAGCTCCACTTCTGTTTTTCCATCAGCCTCATCCTTGCACAACCAACGGTGGGCGGGAAATGTGTAATTTGCCCCATGGACTGGAACCGTGATCTGGACACTGTCCAGGAACCAGCCGGCACGCATGCCTTCGTTGGTGTGACCGATTTTCAGGCGATTGATCTGATTAAAAAAAAAAGCAAGTTGAAACCAATGGGTGACACCCTAAAAATCACAGAAGTTCATCATTAAAAAAACACTAGAACAAAAGAACAACTGGAGAAAAGGTGTCAAGAGTGATCTGTGATAGAAGAGAGTCAGCTAAGGTGAAGGGAAAGGTTTACAGGACAGTTCTGAGACCAGCCATGATATATGGATTAGAGACACTAGGAGTAGGTAGAAGACAGGAGGCAGAGTTAAAGATGCTGAGGTTCTCTTTGGGGGATTAGAGGGACAACACAGACAGGATGGTTTGGAGAAAAAGCTAGAGAAGACAGATTGAGATGGTTTGGACATGTTCAGAGGAGGGACAGTGGATACATTGGTAGAAGATTGATCCTAGAGATGGAGCACCAGGTAGGAGACAAAGAGGAGATTGATGGATGCAGTGAGGGAGGACATGGAGGTAGAGATGAGGATACAGAGAACAGGGGGAGATGGAAAGTGCAGACTTGCTGTGGCAACCTCTGAAGAAGGGACAAGCCGAAAGGAGACGAAAAAGGGAGGACAGGTATTATTATAAAAATTGGATTTGGATGTCTGTGTCTGTCAACAAAAACAGATTTGAAGTTCTAATATTTTAGGACATATTTGAATAAAAATCACAAGGTTTTTAGAGGAACAACATAGAGCTCTTGTCCCAGTGGTGGGAAGATTCTTTCAATTACTATTCACTGGTCCTCAAAAAGGACATGCTCTCTCTAATTACAGAGAAATAAAGTAGACACTTCACAGACAACGCATTCATAATCAATAAGACTGCTACAGGATAAGGGAGGATTTGTTGAGTGATCTGACAGACACTCAAAATATCCAATATCCAATTGATAGGTTGTAGATTTACAAATAGCACGTCACACACTTCTGCTCTTGGTAACTGACGGCTCCGCAGTGTGAATGCTTGAGAAATACAAATTAAACTGTTAAGAAATGAAAATCAGGTTCATGTTAGTTCTGTTCAGTCTGGTTCTGCTGGCTCACCTGTCCAATATCAAAAGTTTCCACGTTGAAGATGTCGATGCGGCCCGTCTCAAAGTAGTTGCCCAGGTTGTTGTCGGAGACCAGCAGCATCATCTTGGTGGTGTCGCCTTTCTCTCCATACAACTTGATGAACACATTGGAGTCAGAGCTGCTGCCGGGGATGCTGCCTGTTATCACTGCAATTTTATAGTCAATGTCTGAGACAGAGACAGAAGAAGAATTAATAGTGAACATTGTTCAGAGTAAATACCAACTATCACAGGGAACCCATGGTACACAAACAAGGTAAAGAGGAGTAAACAGGTAGGTACAGTATGACAAAAGAATAAAATACCAGCTCTGTATACAGAAAAGTTTATTTAATGCTGTGAACTATTTGTGTTGTTGAGTATTAAAGTTTTATTGGTCCCAGAATTTTAGTTATTAAACTTAAAATAAGACTAGACTGACTTGATGCTCAATGCCATGACACTTTTCAAACCTTTTTAAAGAAAAACATTTTTTTTTCCAATAAAAAGAGAAGAAAATTGGATTTTTGTTGTCTTATTTTTTATGTGCCAGAGACAAATTATCATTCTGGGGCTGACATTTGGAGTCACTGCTGAGTGTTGTTTTCAAAACCATGAAACAAAAACCCAGATCTGAATTTACTTTTGTTTATGACCATCATTTCATGATTTTTTTTTGCCTCCTTTTTATAATCATGGAACCATGTCATATCATCAAAACAACACAATTAAGTTTTTCTCCTGTCCATTACCAGTGTCACCATTATATCTTGATGCATGGTGAACACCTGAAGTATTTCCACTAATGGCAGCTTAATATAATTTACCAGATAATTAATCTGAGAGTAAGGACTATTATATTATCAAAGTTGGACTCACTAAAAAGACGTTGTCCATCTGATATTGGCACCAACTCCCTGACTATCTGTCCATCGTCCTCGCCACGATCCAACCACCTGCAAAATAAAATAAAATGTATTTAGATGCTTAGGTACGAGACACTTGGATGAAATGTGAATGTGTTTTCCGTCCGCTTCGGTCTCACCTGTTGCAGGGGAATTCTATAGCCTGAGCCTCAGCCTGTCCCTCCTCTCTCACCACCACTTTATCGAGAAACCAACCGCAGCCTCCACCTTTTCCATTGTGTCCAATCCTGACCCTGCGGACCCTTCCGATGCTCACTGCTTCAATTATGAACTCGTCCAACTGTAAGGAAGGGAAACACAGGATAAATGCAACTTTTTAATCCCTTTCCACACAAACCAAGGTTTGACCAATGACACATTTAAAGTTGCCTCAGTGACACTTTTTAACCACATAGTATTAGTTTTTGGTGTACATTATATTATAACTACCCTATTTTTGTTGATACTATACTGGGCAGAGACGCCGCAGTAGGGCAGGTAAACTGGAAGGGATGCTAAGAGAAAACTTGTCCATAATGGACCCATTTCAGCCATCAACGTTTTCGCTTACCTTAGGGACACCAGGGTGTCAAGAGATTTGTTCTTCCTGCGACTTAGTCTTAATCCAAAAATAGTTACTTCAAGGCCAACCTGACAAAGTAGGCTCTAAAAGCCTGCTATGTCCAGTTGCCCTTGAAGGCACTATTATTGGATTAAATCAGTGTTCCCCAACCTTTTTTTGTGCGATGGACCGGTTAAATGTCTCGTACTATTTTCATGGACCATTCGTTAAGTTGTGGCAGATAAATACCCCTTAATAAAATTTTATTTCCAATGTTCTGAAATATTTTCCTACCTATAAAATCTTCCTACCTGAATTAACTTTGCATGGCCACAACGATTTCTCAAGTGCACACAGCCTATAACTTTCTGCTACCAGACTGGTATAAAAAGTTAGAATCTTGTATCAATCACACTCTAATGAAAAAAATTTAAAAAAATAAAATAAAAAATGTATTACCTGTAACTAATTCATATTATTTTTGAGAAAATATTTCCTAATCAAATATAGCTGCATTATTGATGATGGAATCCTAGCCATTCTATTGGTCAGTTCTTCTGTTGATATGGGTATGGATCAAGTGGAAGTAATAGACAGATGGGGCAAAAAAAGATTTATTCTTCAGTTACTTCTACATAAAACCTTCTTATCTGAGTGTTAATGTATCCAGTTCTACTCTACTGCACTTCTGTGGAGATGCAGGGACTTGGTGGCCCACTGCTTCACTCTAGCATCATAAAATGGTGTTTTTTTTAATAATCTGTAAGTAAATTAAGTCCTTAACATTTACCCTTTCCATGATATAATATATATGAATGATATAAAAACGTTCACATTAGAAAAATATGAGAAAACACCAAGAAAATGTCAATGTCTAATAAAGTTTTGCCTTACACAAAAAAAAAATCACAGTCTGTCTGAATCAGATGAAATGAATTCACCCACGTTTCCTTTCTCAAACTTGTTGACATTGTTCTTGCAGTTGACCAGATCTCGATCTCCGGTGTCTCCTATGTCTCCAATTAGATTTAGATAAACACTGGCATCTGTGCCACTGCCACCAACGTTCCCCGTGCACACCGTCACTCTGTACTTTATCACTGCGGAATGAACAACATTGACAGGTCCATGTCATTGACTCTGCCACCAACACAGTAATAGAAATCAGCTTCTGGTTTTGTTAATGGTGTATCTCCGTACCAGGCAGTGGCTCCGAGATAAGGTCACCATTGGCAGGCAGCTCCCTCACAACCTCCTGGTCATCTTCATTGGTGTCCAGCCACCGCTCACATGGAAATGTATATTTTTCTTTTGTCAGAGTCTTCATTAGAGTTGCCTAATCAGAAAAAAAATACAATATTGTAAAAGAAGGAAGTTCAATTAAAAAAATTGAATTAAGAATTTTCCTTACCCTACTGAGAAGCCATCCCGCAAAAGGATTCCTCTTCTCATGCCAGATTCGTAATTTGGTCAATTTTCCTAGATCTGGAAGCTCAACCTGTGTTGAAAATAAAAAAAAACAATACCAAACAACACTACACTATATGACACATGGATAATAATAATATCTTCCACTTTAATTTGGACATCCTACATACCATGAACTTATCTGTCTGTCCCTGTTCAAAGTTGTCCGTTTTGTTCTCCAGCCTGATCTCGTCTGATTTGCCCTTTTCTCCGTAAACTTGGAAGGAGATTTCAGCATCAGTGCCTGCGCCGGGCATATCTGAGGTCCAGATCCACAAAGACCAGGGATGTTCTGAACAATAACCAAATAAAAAAGTAGAGTCATTTGTATCTTATTTCTTATCTTCTTGTTGTTTAGCAGCCAACTCACTTTTCTGTCTCTTCTGTCTGAGAGACACCATCTCATAGAGTTCTCTCTCTATCAGCCCATCTCCCTCACTGTCGTCCAGCCATTTACTACAGGGAAAAGTCTGTTCAATTCCTGTGAATGGGCAGTATATCACCACCTACCAAAATAAAGGACCAGCTTCATGAGTGGATTGACTCTAATTATTCTGTTATCACAGAAGCAGGAACTAAGTCTCATCTTTACCTTTTCACAGTACCAACCAGCACTAACTCCATCGTTGTCATGACCAATGGTGACTCTGCTGATGGGACTGAGCAGTGCGGCTATTTCAACATTAAAGATGTCCGTCAGGCCCCGCTCAAAACTCCCTCCCTCTAAAAATATCTGAAAATACAGTGAGAGAGAAGTTGGTGTAAAATGAAACTGATGAAGTTCCTCAGTTGAGGAACCAAACGTCAAACTCCAAGAAGACGTCCAGATGCTGACAACTCAACCATTTTTGGATTGGTGTAAAAGACAAAACCCTCTTGTCTTCAGTCCATTATCCTTATAATATTAATGAATCAATGAAACAAATGTATTGGCTAACAATATATGTCTTCATTTAAAACAGGGGTCTCAAACTCAAATAAGTTGAGGGCCACCACCCACACTATCATTTCACAGAAGGGTCAACTTAATAAAAAATCTGTTTCTCATAGATTCTGAACCAGAAGGAGACTTTAGATCAGGGTTTTGAGAACTATAGGATTTACCATAAAATGTGGAGAATAAATCTATAAAATGTTATCATAAATTCAACTTTAACATCAAGATGGGGGCCGCAAAATATCGTTCCACGGACCGCAAATGGCCCACGGGCCGCCAGTTTGAGGCCCCTGATCTAAAATGTATATAAAGTATATATACATATATATATATATAAAGTATACATATATATTTTTTTCTTTTCAGTTTGTTGATTTATCCCGCAGTGAAAGTGTTCACTGTCATTGTCACCTTGCCGCTGTTCTTCAAGCCTTTTGAGCCGTGCATCACGGCATGGATCTTGGAGTTTGTCCCAGCTCCCCGGATGTCTCCTGTCACAACCTGGATGTTGTACACAATGCCTGGCGGGTAGAGTTACATGTCAGGATCCCAGAGACTGTGCCAGTGGGTCATCATGGTTCTTCAACCCCATACTCCCAGAGACACAGAGCAGGATTTAATCTGTCACAGCAGACACCCTGGATAATAACAGGTTCCTCTCTGTAACCGAAGTGTGAAACTGCCAGGCTTGGGAACTTACCTCATCAATTCATCTTATTAATGTATGAGCGACGTTACAAATAATGTGCTATAGAATGTGAGGAGCTGTTCAAGACTGTTCGTGTATGAGCAGGAGAGACAGAGGAGATTAAAGAGGCCAACCAACAGATGAAAAGTCACAATATCCTTTAGGTTATTTCTCTCTGTATTTCTCGCTTAATTTTTGATGTGCACCTCCTCCCCTGTCATCAGTTACACCTGCCTCATTCCATCTGAGTCATGGTTATTCTCAGCTAATTCTATACAGTACCAACCATTACTGTGAGAGCAGCTGGTCAGATCAGGTGATATTATCTGTGAAGTGTGAATAGCGACCCTGTCCCTGCTGCTGCAAAATTAGACTTATTCTCTGTGCACTGAATCTGATATAATTCAGATCCATTCTATTCCCTAGTTTCTCTTTACATAAGCTCTGTCTAAAGCAGGGGTCTCAAACTCAAACAGGTTGAGGGCCACCACCCACACTATCATTTCACCCAAGGGCCACATCAGAGTTCAGTGTTCAATACAAAAAAATTACTAAAAAATGAGTTTCCCTTATATTCTGTGTAAAACAACACTGAACCAGAAGGAGACTGTGGATCAGGGTTTTGAGAACTGTAGTATTTACCATAAAATGTGGAGAATAAATCTATAAAATATAATTTTAAATTCAACTTTCATGTCAATGCGGGGGCCACAAAATATCAGGTTTGAGACCCCTGGTCTTAAGAATGTACCTGTTGGCTGGGACCCCCCAACTAAGACGTCCCTCTGGATCTTCCCATCATCCTCATCAATGGCAAACCAACGATTTAAGGGAAATTCATACAACATTTTGTTTCCCAGATCATCCAAAACAACCTGTTTAGACAGAAGCAAACAAAAACCCACTTAGTACGGACACACTCTTGAGCATCAGTGGCCTTACAGGAAACATACTTATTTGTCCTCTTGGTGAAAGCTAATCCCTTAAAAGGATATGGTTTCCCTTCACAATAAGGCTAGAATAACGCTGTGTGTGTCAGCTGTACACGGGTTTTCGCTTCTGCATGTCTGAGCCAGTTCAGATGACGTCTTTTTGATGGATTCACTGTATGCGTCAGAGACACACGGGGCGCAAGTTGAAGGTGAGTCGACCAAGACAAATGATGGGCTCAGGTGTCACTGACACTGAATGAGGTAAGTCAAACGCTGAGTATAGTAAAGTGGCGAAAAAATAAAGGAATTATTTAAAGGTCTCAATAGTGTTATTGTTTAAAATGACTGTATTTGCTGTTTTCAATCAATCCCAGCAGGATTTGCTTGCTTTGAAGCTCTTTTTTTCTTTTAAAGACAAATTCAAACACATTAAAAAAAATATTATGTTTAATGCTCAGAATCTACCTTATCAACAAACCATCCTGCTGAGGAGCCTTTGTTGTTATGACCAAGGGTGATTTTCCTCACTTTGCCAATATTTGGTGCATCAAAGGTGAATTTATCCTCTGTTCCTTTTTCAAAGTTATCCTTGTCATTGTCCAGTCGCCTCTCCCCTGAAATGATAAAATTGTGAACTTTGCTTTAACACAAAATTATAATATAAAAAATTATGATCTAAAAATCTGAGCAGCTGTTATTAGTAATAATTGTAATATTTTAAAGAAATGTAAAACTGTTTTATTACCAAAATAATATGTTTGACAAGCAGCTTAAATACTCACATATTTATTAAAATCCACTTTTCATCATAGAATCTGACAGGTGGCTTAGGTTGAAAAAAAAAAATGTTTATTTACCTGTGTCTCCTAACTCTCCAAAGATATTAATAAAAACATCAGCGTCCGTTCCACTGCCTTTCATATCTGCAGTAAAAACGCTCACTATGTACTTGTTATCTGGAAAGCGAAGAAAGTTTAGAAAAAAAAAAATCATCATGTGGCTGCAATCATGATCAACATAGGTCTCTATGTTTGGTCTTCGTATATACAGTATATATACATTTTCATACATTTGGGAATGTCCATGGGGTCCATGCTGCTCAGCAGGTCCCGGGTGTAAAGACCGTCTCCTTCTGTCTTACTCAGCCAGTTGTTACATGCAAAGTAGTACCTGAGGTGAGGCCTGATCACATCTGTTATCATCACTCTGTCCAGGAACCAGCTGGCACTCATGCCAGTGTTGTCATGTTCAATTCTAGGACCAGAGCATATTAGTCAATTAGAGAAAGAAAAAGAAGAAAAGGTATCAAGTATATTACATATAGATTTTGGTTGAAGTATACCTTATCTTTTTAATCGATCCGACATTGTGAGTTCTGATCCTGAACACGTCTGTTTTTCCCCTGTCAAATGCTGTACGACTCCTATTTGTTAAAGCAACAAACAAAAGTCACAAATAAAAAAAACCCAGCAATGTTTAGAGAAGTAGGATAGTAGAAAAACAAAGAATTCAAGAGAAAAATACTTTTTTTCCGTGCTGCATGTTGGAAAGAAAAAAAAAATCCAAAGTTTTAGGTCAATATACAACAATACAACTTGATTTTCTGATTGTCCAGATGATCTAAGGCGACTCACTTGCTGGCCAGGTGAACTTTGGGAGTGATGCCATATTCTCCAAACAGAGTGACAAACACATTGGCATCAGTTCCTGATCCTCTCTCATCACCAGTGATTGTCACCACTTCATAGACTGGACCAGAGAAAGGACATGACAAACAACAGGAAATAAAGGAGGGAAAATCTCATGTTAGCAAACTGTCTAGATTCTGATGCTGCTTTGTGAACACAACAAGTGTTAAAGTAGTTACAGTTTCCCTTGGTCTTTCTTAATCACACATTTTTTTATCTATTCACACACTACTGATGCAGCAGCATGTAAATAATCCCAAGAGAAAACTTTCAAACCCAAAAAGGAGCAAAAACACACCAGCTGCAACAACTAGATGAGACAAAACAACAAACAAGGACCTGGTGGCTGATTACAGAGAAGGCAAGTGGACAGAGGAGCCTTGGCTGACAGCAGCTGACCCACAGCAGGCCTTGGAGCCAGCAGAGGTTTCAGATTACTCAGTGAATTGGTAGTAAACACTGGAGAAGAGTGTGCCAAAAAAATCATTGATATTCTAAGCAAAAGCAGACTGCAAAATAGACTGGAGATACATCATTCAAGTTTATATTCCTATCAATATATAATGATTGATGTTGTTCATGCAGTTTTGCTCAGACTGGAGCACGAAACCTATGAACTTCAGAACTAAGATCAGAATGAACCTAAATTTAAAGTGCAATGATTTTCTTGTCTGTAAAATTTTGGTCTCACACCGAAAAAACTGTAGAATAAAATTGTGAATGTGGTTAAAATACAAGGTTTTCAATACTAAATTGTCATCATCTTTGTCTGGATGGGACAGTTGACCTCCTTTAGGTTCATAGATATTTCTTTCTTTTTCTTAACTTAGTGTATCTCTAATTAACAAAACTCTTCCTCACAGTACCTAATTTATAGAATAAAAACTGGACCACCCTCTTTTTATCTTATAAATAAATAAATTTAATTAATTAATTAAAAACTTTTTTTACATTAGTGAGTGGTGCAATGTGGATTTTGTGGGGAAAAAAGGTTTAGTGTGATTTTATCATGCATCTCTTTATCTTTGTGAAACTTTCTTCCAATAGAAAAAGTTAATAACAAAGACAAGAAACATAAATAACACAGCTTCTTCTGTCAATAAAACACAGTGTAACCCCAAATAAATCTAATTTCAGTTCATCTTGATTCATTACTATGACGATAGATAGTGATTCATTCAATAACAAATTGAAATAATTTGACAGCAACAAAAAATGGAAAAACATTAACCTAGTCTGAACTTTGAAGTAACATTTCCGCAAAATGTTAAATGTTAATAATTAAAAAGACCAATAACTAAAATAAGCAGTGTTTTAAATAAGACTACTCAGACGTGACAGTGAGACACAATCATGAGACGGAGTACAGTCTGGTGAGTGACAGGTGTCACATGTCTGCAGGATGAGGACGACGCTAATGACACATGGAGACAACTACATGCCGTCTAACGTTACCATCAAACTCATGCATGTTTTGGTTACCACAGTATCTAAGATGAAGGACTGCTCCATCCTCTAGGTGTCAGATGACTTCTCACTCACAACATATTTTCATTTATACATATATTTTTTTTTGTTTAAAAGTAGATGGCGTTTTGTAATTACCTTTCTTCTTGTGATACTCATCCTCATAGTTCTCCACATCGTCTGGCTCATAGTTTCGCAGCTCGTTCTCATAGATTTCCACGTAATTTTCAACCTTCTTCTTCTTGCCTTTGGTTTTCTTCGTGTCTTCATCGCTGTCCCCTCCCTTCTTCTTCTTGTTTTTCTTTTTCTTCTTCCCCTCATCTTCCTCAGCAGCTGAATCATCCTCAGAATTCTTCTTGGATTTTTTGTCCTTACCCATTTTGTCTTTGTCTGAAGACTTCTTTGAGCCCTTCTTCGTCGCCTCAATCACATCCGGCAGTCGTCCTCCTCGTTTCTTACTGTTGACATTGTTGTTATTCTCATTATCTGTGTCGGGTGAATCATTGCTCAGCTCATCTTCTTCCTTGACTTTCTTCTTCCTCTTTTTCTTGAGCTTCACCCGATCTTCTCCTCCTTTGGTGGAGCTCCTTACATCTGGCCCTGATGCTTCAGAGTCCTTTCTGTCCTCATCACTGTCTGTGGCTTTCTTCTTCTTCGCTGGCTTACTCTTCTTTTTGGGCTTTGGTTCCTGATCCTCGGATTCGTCGTATTCTTCGGCTTTGGTTTCCTCCAGGTCTATTTTTTTCTTTTTTGTGGGCATCTTTAATTTATTTACTACCTCTGTAACCGTAACCGATTCCTGTATGTTCCGCTGAAACTTGATTAAAGTGACCTGTGGCGGGGCAGGAGTGACCTGGTGGCAGGACAGGTCTGAGTCAGAGCTCAGCGAGTGACAGGCCACTGAAGGGAGGCCCCAGATCACTGCAGGATCTCTTGACCTACAGTTACACATGCTCTGACCTAATTAAAAAGGACTGTCTGCCTTATGTCATGTGACCAGAGGAGGGAAACCCTTTGAGGGGATGAAGGAGCTGCTTAAAAATTCAACACGTAATCTAGTTATTAGGTTGACTTTTCCAGTCAGTCATGGGCCAGAATGATAATGGTGACAGTGGATGATGATATGTAAACAAAAACAAACTTATAAATGGTGCAAAAACTCATGTTAGTCCGTGTGGCAGGACATAAAAATGAAAAAAAAAAAAACAAAACAACAATTTCTTCAGTTATGGCATGACCACATTAAAGAACAACTCTCCCTGTTCAATTTTAAAGTTATTTTTTTCTATTTCCAAATTCTTGTCCTAATGGAATGTTGGTCTAAACCAGGGGTCTGAAATTCCAATAAGTTGAGTCCCACCACCTACACTTCATTTCATTGAAGGGCCGCGTCAGATTTCAGTGTTCAATACAAAAGAAAAAAAATTATAAAAAGTCAGTTTACCATAGATTCTGTGTAATACAACATTGAACCAGAAGGCTGTGGATCGGGGTTTTGAGAACTATGGGATTTCCAATAAATATGGAGAACAAATCTATAAAATATTATTAAAAATTCAACTTTCACATCAAGGTGGGGGCCGCAAAATATCTTTCCATGGGCCGCAGATGGCCCACGGGCCGCGAGTTTGAGACCCCTGGTCTAAACAAGTGGTGAGATTTGGAGGCTCTTTGCTTCACCTTATTTCATGAATCCTGTAACATTTTTATGACACAGCTGTGTGAAGTATAAATAGCTTTATAAACAAATTTAAAGTAACCAATATAACCAAGTTATATAAGAATAATCATGTTTAAAATAGCTTTACTACAATATGTAGTTAAGGATAAATTGTAAACAGATCAAAAACAAACAAAAAATAAATTAAAAAATTATAAAAAAAAAAAATGTAAAAAAGTGTATAAGAAATAAAAAAAACAGAAACATGAACTAGTAAAAACTACAGTTGATAAATATATTTCAGGCTGAGGAAGAGAGAGTCTGTTATTTAACTGTGGGAGTGTAATGTGATAGAACTGGTGCAAAGAGTCGCTGTCACGTCAGCTGGCTGTGGAACATTTTCCTGATGGTGAAAGTTCATATTCATGATGGACGCTGTGTGTTTTGGGTCATTGAGGATCCTGTGAGCTCGGTTTATTACGTCCTCATCATAAATAGAATGTAGCAGAACCTGACCTTTATGCTCTATGATTTTTATTGCAGTTTTCACTGAAGTCTGGACAGCTAAGGAGCCCAGACTCTACTTTGAATCTCATACAACCTCTCTATTTTATGTATTTAAAAAAGTAAAAGCATTCTCACACCCTACTGTCCTGAGAAAAGGCTCATATCATTTATGTTGAAAAAAAAGTCCAAACTGTGCGGGAGAAAAGAAAATTGTCTGGAAACAACATTATTTCTTAGTTTTGTTGATGTTGGGTGAAAAAGGTTGGTGTATATCCTTCACATTACATCTTTTCAACACATTTTTACATCCATTGTTTCCATTATTACAAAAGACAAAGCTCTCATGTCTCATATAAGGCTGTGCAAACATTAAATTGACATATTTATAGTGGATTAAATGCAACAAAATGACACATTTCAGACCGTTTCTGGAAAATGTTTTACACATACGTCTTTAGTGGTGGCAAATTGGTCACACTTCATGGTTCTGGTTTTTATAACAGCCCTTGTGTGCACCTGCTGCTCTGCTTCTTTTCTCTCCTCTACAGTCTGCCACAGAGGTAAATGAACAGAAACCATCTTTTCATTATCAAATCACATCAGGGACAAATTATAGGAATCATCAAAACACTTTTTATCGAATCTTAACATGGTGAGATCAGGAAACCTTAACGATGACTAATACAGTGGCTCTGTGTGGTCCATCCCAGTAAGGTCAGCTGGGCATATTAGTGGTCATGTAATTGAATCCTAGTCATCATTAGAAACACCATCCATTACCTTTAATCACTTAGATTACCACTAGATTTAAATGGTTGCTGTTGGCAGTTATTGTTGTATTTGAAGACAATATATTTACAGCCACAACTGCATACAGCACTCAGGCTCACTTCCCCAGCCTCCGTGTGGTTATATTTTTAATTTTAGGTCACTAACACCAGGGTCTAAAATGGACTTAATCCGTTCAAAACAACAGTGACCTCATAAATTTACTGCAA
This sequence comes from Paraplagusia blochii, assembly GCA_016785265.1. Lineage (NCBI taxonomy): Eukaryota > Metazoa > Chordata > Actinopteri > Pleuronectiformes > Cynoglossidae > Paraplagusia > Paraplagusia blochii. The sequence goes on along the minus strand of JAFBJS010001679.1, from coordinate 261,185 downwards.
ACAGACACGAAGGCACGAATAAAGCTGACAGGTTCCTGCGTTTGTGTATTTAACATTACAGCCAGCAGAGGGAGACACCTCCATTTGCATCAAGGCAACAGTAAAAGGGTTGCACCAAACATAAACGAGTGAATATTGTCACGGACTAATGAGGTCAGGATTTAATTCCTTTTCAACTCCATTTTCATCCGGCAAAGAAGGAATTAAGCAAATAAAAAAAAAATAGTGAAATCACACTTATTGCTTCATCAAAGCGGTTATAAATAATGTTCAGTAACAAAAAAATAGGAATAAAATTCTATGTGTGTGATTCTGACTGTTTGAGTGTCTGTTCTGAATCTGTCTCTTGTTTTTCCAGTCCTTAAAGAGTCTTCATGGACAAATTAAAAGTCCACAACAACCAGTGGGAAGATGCTCTAGTTGTATTTAGAAGCAAATTATTATATAAAAATTATTCTACCACAAGTCATTAGAGTTTTCAGAGTGGCTTAAAATTAAATCAAAATATAATTACAAATGTAACGCAATATTAGTAAGTTAATTTTAACCCAAATGTTAATGGATCATATTAAACAATATGGAGCAGGCTAATAGTCAGAGCTCTATTTTATAACGTCCTTGATCAGCTGGTCCCAGTACATAAATTGCCTGTTGGTAGAGTGTTGGCAAGGCTGCACATAGACCAGTGGTGCCCAACCACTGGACCGGGGTAGGAAGATTTTATAGGTAGGGAAATATTTCAGGACACCGGAAATTTTACTTTATTAAAGGGTATTTATCTGCCACAACTTAATGACCGGTCCATGAAAAAAGTAACAGACATTTAACTGGTCCGTGGTGCAAAAAGGTTAGGGGACACTGACTACACAGTCCTGACCTGCAGTTTGTATCAATCATACCCAGACTATAGTACTGGCATGATTAATACAATGACAAAAGATGTTAATCATCATCCTCACTGTTTACCATCCTCTGTCTTCTCCCCCTGTTTCCATTTCTCTATTTTTCCCCCTCTGTTTTCCTTATTCTCTATCTTTTCTCCACACTCATTTATCCAAACACACTGATTTGGAAAAGTGTAAATGTTTGCACCTGTTCAGCAAAATGAGTGTTTAATTCCAGGAATTATAGTCCAACACGTGATTACAATCTGATTTATTACCCAGACATGTGAAAGTGTCATTGCAGAATTTGTCAGCAGTCTGCCCGTAAATCTCCAGCAGAGGGTCATTTTCCATTTTGCATTCAGGACACATAAAAATGTGATCCTTTAAATGCTTTTACAGTCCATGGAGTACATTGAGGGGGATTAGACAAATGATTTAAAGGAAAGGCCCCTTACATAATGTGACAAC
>JAFBJS010001679.1:238043-259445 GCA_016785265.1 Paraplagusia blochii | reverse complement strand
ATCCTGTCCATCCTTGTCTCTCCTAAAGAGAATCTCAGCATATTTAACTCCTCCACCTCCAGCTCTGTCTCCTGTCTTCTACCTATTCCTAGTGTCTCTAATCCATCAATCATGGCTGGTCTCCCAACTGTCTTGTAAACCCTTCACCCTTCACCTTAGCTGACTCTCTTCTATCACAGATCACTGCTGACCATTCTCTCCAGTTTTTCCATCCTGCCTGTAATCTATTCTTCACCTCTTTTCCACAGTCTCCACTGCTCTGAACATCTACACAGTAGCTACTGATCTTAAAAATGTTGGCAAGACTCCGCGCAGACTACACAGTCTGGAACTGCAATATTTGGGAATGGGAAAAGCCTTCTGTATGGGATTCTGACTTCAGATCTGTTTGGGGTCTTTGGAGGGTAATTGATTTTCCAAAGCTACAAATGTTTATTTTCTATCCAATCCAGTAGGAATGTTATGAAAACACCACCATGGCTCTATGACACAGAAAACACTCCGCAAAGACAGGAAAAACAAACAGTGTGTAGGGTCTGACACTTCACACAGGATACACAGAAGGAAATGACGAGAAAACGGACCAACAACGCAGGACACATCACGTATCCAGAAAACCACCAATGTGGACCGTCAATGTCTAGACAGACCTAAAAGTTTCATCAAAGTAGCAGCGTGGTTAAGGAATTCATTGAAAAAATATATATTTCATATACACACGTATTTATATGTGTGTATATATGTGTTTTGACCATCTTTTTCTTCTCTTTTCCGCTTGTCCCTTTTTCTTTCCATGTCCCCCTGTCCTCTGTATCTTCTACTCTGTCTCCAACTACCTCCATGTCCTCTCTCACTGCATCCATCAATCTCCTCTTTGTCTCCTACCTGGTAGCTCCATCTCTAGGATATTCTTCTACTAATGTATCCACTGTCCCTCCTCTGAACATGTCCAAACCATCAGAATCTGTCTTCTCTAGCTTTTTCTCCAAACCTTCCTGTCTGTGTTGTCCCTCTAATCACCTCATTCCTGATCCTGTCCATCCTTGTCTCTCCTAAAGAGAATCTCACCTTAGTTCTATTTCAATATATTTTAAAAAATAAAGTGCAAATAAAGCAATGGCAGCTATATTATATACAATTTAAAATAAAATTATTAACACGATGGCCTGAGAATGTAGATGAACATTCTCTGCAAACACTCCTCACTGTTTTTCAAGTAGTTTCTTCATAAAAAATACACAGAATAAGACTTTTCTCGCTAATATCTCCTCAATGAAGATTTAAGTTTGACATAAAGCAGATGATTTAAAATCTGTTTTCTTTGTTTCATCTGTTTCCCCTCAGTAATCTCGCCATAAAATCTCTGTTCACTGATACGCTGTACCACTCTCCAAGCGCTCCAGGCACAAAACAACTTTGGCAAAAGCAACAGAAACAACCCAAAATAAATGCATTTGTAAGCCTTAAATGGGATTTTTTACTTTTTTTACAACATACATTAATATTTTAACTAAACAAATAAAAAGGCAGAGGCAATATGTCTTCATCAATTACCTTGTCTTTGTGGACGGGGAGGGTGAGGACACGTTTGAGCTGTGAGGAAAGGAAACTCCTTGTCATTGTGATCCACACCACTGCACACAACCAAATTTGTCCTCTGTATTTAACCCATTATGAAGTGAACAGTGGGCAGTTTTGAGCATCCACGGAGCTGTGAGTGGGGACGGTGCCATGCTCAGAGGACCTCAGTGGTAACCTGGCAGTTGGTGGATTCGAACTTGGAACCCTTCGGAACCCCGTCTGGTTCCTCAACCACTGGGTCAGAGTGAGTTTCTTGATTGTCCTGAAAGAACCAAAGAAAACATTACTTATCAAATGCATTATCAAAAACACCTTATACCTTTAAGTAACTATTATATAATTATACCTTTCCTTATTCAAAGAAAGAATTTCTGACATTTATTTGCTAAATGCTTTATAGTCCAGATGATACTTATCCACATTAGAACGTGGATTGATAAAAATCTTTTCACACGTCGGTTCAGTGCCAAACTCAATACTTTGTGTGAGTCTGAGTCACAAAGTGCTGAGGGATTAGAAGAAACCTGGCTATGACATATTAAAACTGAAAAGGTTCTCTGTGGTATAATTAACCTGTTTGGAAATAAATGATTAATGGAGCAAATTAGTGAAAGGAAATTTTCTTCTGAAAAATTATGGTTGGTATCGCAATGTGAGAGAGGGTGACAGTGATGATGATACTCAGACCAGACAGCTGTGAGAAAAATGAAAAGACTTAAAGAGAGGAGCGGAGGGGATGGATGTGACAGACGGGGATAAACTGGATTGGAGATCGTGGGAACACATGGGGATTGCTTATGCTCAAGAGTTGCAGTGCAATCTGTGCGGTGTTTAAGATTGAAGATGGTGTCTTTGTCCATACTGATACTTTATATACTGTATGTACAACAATTTGAATGATGCACAGAAGTTGTGAAAGTACCAGATTGGTTCAAGTTGTTTGAAAATACAAAGTAACTGAGGAAAAAAGATAAAAGAACAGCCACAATTTCAAACATTAAGTTCAACATAACAAGTTCAATAGCAGCAAAATACTAACCTAACCTTCACCTTATTACGTGTACTGTATTGCAGTGTCCCCCAACCTTTTTTGGGCCACTGACCAATTAAATGTCTCATACTTTTTTCATGGACCAGTCGTTAAGTTGTGGCAGATACCCCTTAATAAAATTACATTTTCGACATTCTGAAAAATTTTCCTACCTATAAAATCTTCCTACCCCAATGAATTGTGCATGCACACAACTAGGATTTCTCAAGTGCACACAGCCTATAACTTTCTGCTACCAGAACGGGATAAAAGGTTCAAATCTTGTATCAATAACTCTGCGTCATTTTGACTTTATTGTTGTTGTCTTCACTGAGAAAATATTTACTAATCAAATATTGTTGCATTATTGATGATGGAATCCTAGCCATTCTATTGGTCAGTTCTTTTGTTGATATGAGTATGGATCAAGTGGAAGGAATAGACAGATGGGGCCAAAAGGAAACATTATTTCTCTGCGGCCCGGAACCAATTCACCCATGGACTGGTACCGGTCCCCGGCTCAGTGGTTGGGGACCACTGCCTTATTGGACAATTCTCTTTGCAGACAGAAAAAACTTTGTATTTTAAATGAATACGAAGGGAAAGGGAAGAGAACTTTCCCACATGTCCATGCTTTTGAACTGTGAGACACAATCAACGATCCAAATCAAAAGGCTGGCTGCATTATAATGGAAAAGAATGGCACATATACAAAAATCTGAAAAATAACCCAAAACACCCTGTAGCCTATAGTATAGTCTCAATATATGGTGGCAATTACACAGCCACAAAAACCAGTGCTTTAATCGTCCATCTTGGCTGAAGTATTTACAGTAATTACAATATTTGAGTAGCCTTACATGCCCCCTTGAAGGGTTTATACGTGACCTGGTTTTTAATACCGATATCCGGTCCAAATGTTTGGAGGGAAAAAAAAACCCTGTTAGTGGTGATCTACCTCCAGCCAGATGACGTAGCCAACCAACAAAATTAGGACAAGAGGCTACACATGAGGAGGATGTAGCTGAATCAAAGAAACTAAAACATTTGAGTTGTTGTAAAATTATTATGAAACTAATAAATAACAATAAGAAAAGTTCAAATTACAAGATGCCGTGGGTAATTTACCCAATAACTCGAATCAGACCAAACAAAAGTAATATAGTAAGTTACACAAGAAGCTGCTGCAGGAGAACAACTGAAAACAACAACAAGTTTAGAACAAATACTACAAAGTATTTAAACCAACTCCTACTCAAGTACCACTAATAACACTGGATTATGTTAAATAGAATTTGAAGTAATAGGTTAAGCGAATTTGAATTCAAAATCTAACAATAAATTTGATGTAGCGATTTTGATTTCTTTGCCTACCGAGCTACACTACAAGTTTGGAAACTGTTGGATTCCCAGAAACACTTTAAAAAGCATGGAGCCATAAAAGCAACTCTGGTCATTTTCTCATTTATTTGACTAGGGTTTGTGGGACGGGTGGTCAGGAATAGGCTACATAAGAAAGAAAGGTTTATTTGTTTGAATAAAGACAGAAAGGAAGAGAAAAATAGTGGAAAAACGAAGCAGTCGTCGACCAAGACTAAGATGTTAGCCAGTTATTCATTATCAAACAAACAATCTGCAGTCAGAGACCACTATGATTCAAACAACCGAGGGTCAAACGCCTTAAAAACACCAAAAAAAAGAGTAATGTCAGATATTATTTACTGACTCAATGCTTCACTGCATATGTAAAATGTGTAACTGTTTCCATTGTTTAAGGTTCTTTAGTCTGCCTCCATCTTTTATCTGAGTCTTCCACATGTGTGCGTAACATCTGTAGCATATCAACTTCTTTTGTAATGGATGTTTGCATTTTGCCTGCTCTTAGTCTATGTTTATGTTCAGCCAATCTGGCCTTTAAGTTTTCTTTCCACTAACATAGTCTTCTGTACTGTTCAGTCCATGATAAAAAAAATCCTACTTAAAAGAAAAAAAAAAACTACTTTATTATATGCCTTACAGTGTGGATTTTACAAAAGGTCATGTGAGGACATCCAGAAGATGTCCAACAGTGAGTCCAACCAACCATTAACACATTTTTACAGTAAACTGTACCTCAGTGGAATTAAAAGAGGAATCTTTCTCTTCACTGTTCTCGTTTGTTTGACACAAACTTTCTCCACTTGATGGTCTAAAGAACTTCCCTCTCAAACCAAGTGTGAGGTATCCTGGCGAGGGCCAATAAAAATCCCACCATGTTCAATTTAATAAAAAAATATTAAAAGTACAGAACTGTGTTCCTGAACTACAGTTTAACTTATAGGTACAGCTTTCAATTTTATTACAGTTTGTTTATTATGTACTTTTTAAAATTATTTTTAAAACTTTATTAATCTCTCGGGAGTATCCTTCAGGAAATTATCCCTCTGCATTTTACCCATCACCCTAGTGAGCAGGGGGCAGCCAGCTGAGCCAGCGCCCGGGGAGCAGTGCGTGGGGACAATAACAGGTTCAGGGTCCCTCAGTGGTAGGGGGATTCTAACCGGGGGCCCCTATCCATTTCCTTAACCACTAGGCCACCAACTGCCCCCTCATACATAAGTAAATAAATAAACATGTATACTTATAAAATAAGTAAAGAAAAAAGTTACATTTTAATGACTCCAAAGTATTGTTAGTGTTAAAAGCAGCAGTTGTTTTATCCACTGTTAACAAGCAGTACTGTCAAGTGCTAATCTTGTGGATTAACTGGGAATCGAACCTACACTATATGGTTCCTCTGGGGCTCGACCAACTGCCCCCTTATACATAAGTAAATAAATAAACATATATACTTATACAATAAGTAAAGAAAAAAGTTACATTTTAATGACTCCAAAGTATTGTTAGTGTTAAAAGCAGCAGTTGTTTTATCCACTGTTAACAAGCAGTACTGTCAAGTGCTAATCTTGTGGATTAACTGGGAATCGAACCCAGACCTCTCTGATCTCTCAGGCATGCTAACCGCTACACTGTGGAACTGCCATCATACAAAATGGATACATTTAGACTTCGCATCTTTGGAACCTACACTATATGGTTCCTCTGGGGCTCGAACCCAGGACCTCCTTCATGTAAGGCTTAAGTCCAAAACGACTTACAACTTGAGGAAAAAGTTCCAAATTACAGTCCATAGATAAATAAAGCAAAGCAACTCAGTACATGATACACTAGGGAAACACATTATATACCATGGAAGGACAGACAGCTTAGGTGTAGCCATAACTGCTAAAACAGTGTTGGACATTTTTTTTCTAAATATACACACAAGGACCACAAGGTCCTACGAACAGTTTCCTTGTGTTTAGAAAACAACAGAGCTGTCTCAAAACACCTGGCTACATGCAAGCTTTTAGCTGATAATAGCCACATTAACGGGCTAATAAACAATTAGTCCAATAGGTGAATGATAACAAGAATAAGTAGTTTGCCTGATTCCCATTGCTTTCATGTGTTGAACAATTGCTCACAGATGTAAGTTCCACTCAACATAGAGGTAACAAAAACATGTTTGAAGTAAATAAGAGTAAAGCCGTTAAGCCTTACCAGATGTACAATTCCTTTGTCTTACAATATGTACCTGTTGTTTGAATCCATCCGGGGAGATAAAGGTGCAACTAATTAGATGACTAAAGAGTTCCGCTAACAGGTATAGTGACTTCAGCGTCTTACATGTACACACGCGGCAATTAAACAACATTTAATTGAAAAGACATTTGTTTTTAACTAACAATTCAAGCGGTATTAAAAAGTATCCCCGCCTCTTTACGACTTGGCCCAATCGATAAGCAGAAACGGGTTTCAATGTCCGGTTAATACTAATTGTCTTCCGGTCTAGCACATTTTTTTTCCGTGACGTATGGGCCATTCATCCAATCATTGCCTAGCAAGACGGAAGCTGGCTAATCGTCGTATTTAAAATCGATATTAATTTTATATCTAAACAAAACGTACCACGTCTAACTCATTCAATACATAATTGTTACGTTTTATTAAAACGAGGGTCCAGAAACGTGACGTTTTATGACGACGGTATTAACAGCCAATCAAAAAAGGGTTACGTCAGAAACAACGACAGCGCTGCCCGCTATAATCGCAAAACTGCGATATAATCGGATTTAGTTGTGTTTATGTTTCTTTAATTGGAAATACCTTAATTTTGGCCGCCGGTTCGATACTAAAAACATTGCATGTCGGTGTTTTATGCCACAGAAGCCGAGCTATGACTGTGTTTGTTTAATAATACACGACATATAGTAGATAATCAGTACAAACACTGCTACATGCTACATACAATAATGTTTTTTTTTTACTACATATAACAGTAATAAATAAAATACGCACCTCACTCACAGTCTCCAGTCTATCATCCATAACTGTTTTTATCAGTTGATTTTCAGTCAGTTCTTTTTACAACTTGGTAACTGTTTCCCAGGTAACGCTCCTGCCCCTCTTTGGGTTGCAGCTCCACCCACTGGTCAGAGAGAAATGTGCAAATTAACAAAATAATTAAAATTACTAGTCACATTAGACCCTGATCTTTATTTCAGCTTGATATCTGCAGTCACTGCAATGACAGAGATGTTAAACTAACAAGAGGAGAAGTCAGTAATTTATCTGTTAAATGGAAGACAGTCACACTGAAGCATCAGCTGCACAGCTTTCCTGGGAATGTCCGTGCACTTTGGAAAAAACTTGGAAAATATAAGGAAATGTCACTTAGGTGAATACGCCCACATCACCGTGCAGACACATAAGCATGTTTGCAGCAGTGGGGTGTATGCATATACAGTATCATCATTCATACCAGATGTTATCACACTCAGATATATAACATAAATATTCCCCATAACAATGCTTTTATTGTTGTATCAATGTCATATGTGTAAACGCTATTGATGCAACAAAGAAATAAGAAAAAGTAAATAAAATGGTTAGGCTACTCTGTGCCTGATTAGGTTTCTTCCATGTCACTGTTTCCTGTTTGTGAAAATATTATATAAAGATGGAGATCAAAGTCCTGCGTCCAGAATTCCGCTGTGGGAGCTTTGGAATAACCTGTTTTAAATTCTGTATGCTTTTGTAAGGATTTTACAAAGATAATTCATTTCTCCTTCTGAAAATGTTACGTTGAAGCTATTAATTTAGTTGTCTAAGTCATAAAATAGATGAAAAAAAATGTTATAAATACTTATTCTTAATAAAACAAAATTAAACACAAAATACATCACTTTACAATACTTTTTGCAGACACTTTTACATCACAGTGACTTAACATCTGATGGAAAAAATGCACTTACGGTAACTATGCTCCAAGGAGGACTGTCAGAAGTTCAGTAAGGTGAACAAGGACTATATTTAGGAGTGGATATTTTACTGCACAACAATTTGAATTACAAATTATAATTTCCACTTTGGTACAAGCACATCCAGGAGTATTTGCATGTAGTGAAACTAAGATGAAGGCCTTAAACACAAATGCTGTCTATTCATGACTCAATGTTCAGAGTAAAGGTTGGCACAATTCACCCCACATGGAATAAATGACTCCATTTTATCTCCATTTTCCTTCACTTGTAAGGGAAATGAAAACGCGGGGTCTCATCTCGCTCGTTCATCAACTCTCCCCTGACTCTGGATAATTTCTTGCCGAGGATTGTTTTGTGTCTGCTTTAATTGAGTGTGACAGCAGTGGCTGCGGCGCAGCAGGTGCTGCTTTTTCTGCTGTTTATCAGCGGGTACGGGGGTGATGGAGCGAGGACGGAGTCACTCAGAGACCCAGTCTGTTGATGTAAAGCAGCCCCGTTCTGTTGTTCTCATGCCAAGTTGTAGATCACTTATCCACTTAGGATCTAATCCAAGCGTCACCACCTCCAACCACCCAAAAATCCTCTCCTCGCTGAGAGTGAGTAAAAATAAGAAACAAGGATGGATGTTTACACCTTCCTGATGTTGGTGAGTCCGTCTGACACCTGCTAGCACAGATGGCAGATTTCAGCCTCATAGAACGTTTCGTTCAGTGCCTGACTCGCAGAGTGGTCGCGTCTCCCCGCTGCACCGTCCCATTTTTTTAATAACATAATTTAATTAACGTGTGTTGTTCCCAAAGTCTGGAGGCGGCTCCGACATTCTGTTTTAGGCATCTCTGCAATGTGTTTGCCTAAGCCACTGCATTGCTTGCTTAGGCCTAATTACAGTGAATCGGAGCCTCGGATTGTGTTTATTGTTTCAAGAGAGGAGCTCTGTCGGCCAGGTCTACTTCCTGAGATCTCCCTTTTTTTCATTAGACTTACACGCACTCTTTTCCTCTCTGGTTCTCTGTATGTCCAGCATTAGCTTTTGATCCGTTACCAAGAAGCACAAGATTTCAGCTTGTTTAAGGTTTTGTTTATTTGCCCATAAACTATGGAAAAGTCGTATCCGGCTCTCGTCAGACTCATTTGTCTGCGCTAATGGGGTCAAGGGCTGATCTCAACGCTGTTCTCTCCAGGAGGAAAAAAAAAAAAAAAAAACCTGTGCGCTCATTTTCTAAACCGGCCCTTCACTATGACAGCATATGATGGCACGTCAAATACTAGGTTCCTATTAAATTACAGTTAAAATACCGTTGACACACATTGTCCTCCTGGAAACACAGAAATTCCCTGTCATGTCTGCAGAGTTTTGGCAGAAGCTGAGTAACGTCTGCAGATATGAAAAGTGATACAACGGCAAATAAAAAACATCCAGAGCTAATGTATGTGAAGGTCCACAGACTTCACTCTCAATTACAACATAAATAAAGTGCGTAATTTAAAAATAAAGCCTTAGAACGTATATAATGAGAGGCTTTGATGTTGGAAACTTTAACAAAATACCACTCGACGGGACTGAGTCCTGAGAGTCCTGTCTCTGCGCACTTGTACCGATGAAAAATGTGTAAAATAAACCGCAACATACACGCAAGACAGACCTTAATCCAAGACGTAGAGCTGCAATCTGGAGTAGATTAAGCCTTGGGGAAAGTCAGGCCGCGTGTGCGTTTCAAAGATGGCGAAAATAAAGACGTAAAGCTTGTTTAAGTGGAATCGCTCAAACGCAGCTTAAGGTTGGAGAAGGTGAAAAGTTCAGGTTGAGTCTTGGCCCGGGGACAGAAGACGACAATGTCCCCTGACCCATGGTATCGCCACACAATTAAAAAGGACAACAGTAAACACTGGCAGACACCAGGATGACAAAGATGCCTGGGGAAATTATGATTTCGTTTGACTGACACGACCCGAATATTTGGGTATAATTATTTTGAAGTGCGGCCCAGTGTTTGCTGTTTCCAAACAAAATACCTAAGATTTACTGGTACCAGAGTTATTTCCACATTCCCTGTTTGAATGTCATTGTGAGCAGAATATTTTTGGTACAAAACAAACTCTTTAAACATTGTCTCGGGTTTCAGAGACGTTCATGTGACCCGTTCTTATTCAGAATACAAACGTTCAAATCAGCGTACAAGTTCAATCAAAGACGGCAGCATCTTTAGACTTTGGATTTATTAACTAAAATCTTCTCTCAGAGAAGGATTATTTTTATTTACAAACAAATATTTTACACAACATCCATCCGTCAGAACATTGTTTTTCTCCAGCCGACATCTGTGTTGACATATTTTCATCCTGGACCAACATCTGTCTGCTGATTTATTCCATATTTACTGTAACCGTGGAAACATAGCTGAAACGTTGCTTGTCAGATTTAAATAGTTTGATACGAATAACTGTGAATCTCTGTATCCCCGGGAACAAAAAAAAAAAAGAAAAAAGTTTTCATAAACTGAGATGACATTTTTCGTGCCTGATCCAGGACGGAGCAATGAAAAGCACTGGTGTTCACCACATAATAATACTGCACATTATATTAGTCATAAAACTAACACAACACGTCCTTCAAAAAAAGCACTGCACTGTACAATGGAGTTTATTAACTAAATTGACCCTCACAATGGCAGCACATGTGCCAACGATTACTCATAAAGATCACATTTGGGACTGCTTTCATTCACCGCAAGCTTGTGACTCAATTACATGAAATTACTGGGCCCATCTACTTCACTCTGAAGGTTTCCACACTGATAGAACAAAGAGGCTCGAACAGAGACAGGGGGAGCTGTTCCATCACTGATCCTTGAGCCATGATGAGATTCGTCTTCTCTGTTTCGGGCTAAATGATAAGAATGTCCTCACACAGGGACGGAACGTCATCACTGAGGTAGTTGGATGAGAAGGAACGGAAAACCAAACGGAGGAAGGAGGACCACTGCCCTTGGAGACCCTCCCCACGTCAAAAACTCAAACTCAGTCATGTCTCGTGTAGGGACAGGCGCGACTAGGGATGTCCGATATTGACCTTTCGCCGATATTTGTCCTAACACTTAATTTCTGATTTTTGTTTTTATCTGTACAAACCACTGTACGACTATGAGATTAAATAAATGAGCTGCAATGCTGCCATCTAGTGACTTCTACTAAAATATCAGCCATTTATCCACAAAGTAATTTTTACGGTATGTTGTTAGAAAAAAAAAATACAGGCATTGTGTTACGTTGTTTTCATTGCTGAAGAAAAAACAAACGATTCTTCCAGATATGACTTTTGATGCTAATATCGGTATTGACAATATGATATTATTTCTAATATTTTGCTAGTGATACCCAATGTTACTTGTTGGACAATATTATCGGACATCCCTAGGTGGGTACGAGTCCCTTAAAGTGGGAAAAAGTGCTTTTATATAGAACAATACGTTTTTTTTAAGTTGCATATCTTTAACATTATTATAATACGATTCACCGCTGAGTCAAAAATCTCAGAAATGATTCAAGATGATAAAACACTTGAACCAAAATATGTCTTTTCAGGTAAAAAAAAAATTGAGCGTTTAAAGAACCGTGGGAGAAGGTAAAACTGTCACTTTTGAAAAACATCAGAGCAAAAACAAAAGGAAATATTGTTGCTCGCGACGCAGGAGAGGGAACAATGGTGTTATAAGGTTTACACTGTCCAGAACTGGAGTGAGGGCCATATGTGACTAAAAAAGAAAATTGGCATAAATAGAAAGAAAAGACTTAGAATTTTGGAAAATAAGATTAGCAGGACATGTGTCAGAAAAACTAAAAGAACTGCCAGGACAATCGTAAATGACTGTTCCCAGCCTGGAGGGGAATCGTCCAAAAATGCTCTCAATTAGGTTCTGCTCAGGAAAAGACCTTACGTTTATGGAACTACTCAAAAAATACCTTCAACCAGACTGAAGTCCACTGAGGACAAGCTCCAGGAGAACCCTCAGAAGAAGTGTCATCCTAAACAGTTAAGACAAATGGTGAATGGAGACGTTAAGATGGTGATATGTTACGGAGAGGTTTTTTCACCCAAAGAACACTGACCCCCACAGGTCAACACAAATTTTTGGGTGAGAAAAAAAAAAAAAGCTTGCGTCTCTGGTCACAACAATCACATTTGGAATCAGAAGAACAATTATTAACTTAAAAAATTTGGATTTTCCTGAAAGTAGTTGCAATACAATGTCTGGTGATCTGTGATGATCCAGAACGAGATTGGAATTTTGTTGTTTAAGACTTAAAAAAAATGTTGTATTTAAGATCCATTGTTCTGCATAAAAGCACTTTGATTCTACTATTTGAGACCTTTGCACCCAGCTTTTCCCACTCCACCCATGACCGGAGTTTCTAAGGATTGTTGAAAGTTGGAATGACTTAGCAAAAGGTGTAAACGTTTCTCCTGATGGAGTCCAATCAGATGCATTTCTCCTCCACCGTCTCTGTGCTGAGAGACATCTGTACTGTGGGATCCTTCGGACACGGCAAGGCCGAGAGGACGCCGATCACGTCTGTCCTTTCTCTGGCCGGAGCCTCAAAGCGGCCCTTCTCTGATGAATAGGACACGTCTGAGTTTCTGACTGGTGACGGTGGCAACCCAGCCAGTATGTCTTCTTTATGACAGCTGCCAGTGAAGACATCGCTCCCCTCCGGCAGGTAGAGTAAGGACTGGGAGGTGCTGCTGACGTCTCGCAGAGAGTCCTGGTTGGAGATGATGGAGGAGAGCTGATAAACGTTGATGCAATTGAAGTTCCCTTGTCTCTGTTGTCCCCTTGCTCCAATTTTACAAAACAGACATTTGATTTTTTCGATCAGTTTGAGGAAAACTGCTTTCCGAAGCAGGATATAAATCCAAGGGTCCAGGATGGGGTTGAAGGAGGCAAAACGGATGGCCCTCAGATCTGGATTTCTGTCTAACTGCAGCTCCACTGGAGTCTTATAGAGCTGGTTCAAAAACACCTGAACCTGAAAATGAAACACAGTCAGTGCCCGGGTTAAAGAAATTAATATTTTTGTAATTGTCTGCATGTGTGCAGTTTTGACTGTGATTCAAGGGACGAGAGAAAGAGAGAGAGAGAGAAGAGCTAATGATTGGCCAAGAGGAAGAGCAGCCAAACAAAAGAGAGGAACTGGAGAGTTTAATCCAAGAAGAAATTTGTTTGAACTTTCTTTTCTAATTATCGTTTAGTGTTGGGATGAACTACATGAACCAATTATTCCAAGTTGGAGAAATGACACGAAACCAAAGGAGCGGTGCGTAAATACGCACAGGGAAGAGGTCGTTTTGGGGGAAAAGAAGAAAAATAAACTCAACCATTTAACACCTTCTTGACAACATTGGATGTTTGTATTGAAATTTAACACCGATACATTAAATATATTATATATTTAGGCAGAAAAAAGCACGAGCAGTGCGTGCGTAAAGGTGGAAATCCAGAGACAGAACTCACCACAAGCGGTATCGAGCAGATGAGCACCACTGCCGACGTGCCTATGAGCAGAATGACCATCTGGATCTCCGTGCCGGCAGTGCGCCTGAAGCTGAGTCCTCTCCTGCGCGGGTCCACGTCTCGTCCCAGGTCGGTTCCCATGGACATCCTGCGAACGTATCGCCGATGCATCCGGATCAGAGCCACGCACACCAGCACGTTACAGACGACGGTGGCCAGGATGAGCAGAGAGCTGAAACCCGCGTACATGAAGGAGTACGCGGCGTCGCTGGTCCTGTTGCTCCTCCACTCCAGGAAGCACCAGGTCTGCGGGTACTGTTTGGTCACCTGTCCGAAGCCCAGGATCGGCAGGACGCAGAAGAGAGCGTTGGAGATGTAGATCGCCAGGAGCGTCAACCCGGCCAGTTTCTGGTCCACATAGTCATTGTAAAAGTAGGCATGGTTTATGGCGATGTATCTTTCCACCGACATGGCACAGATGATGCTCAGTCCCGCCAGGGAGAAGAACAGCATGGTGAACCCGAAGTACTGGCACAGAGGGTCGTCTCCGGGCCACGAGCCCTTCACGTAAATGGCGATGGTCACCGGACTGGCCAGCATGGTGCCCAGCAGGTCGGTGAAAGCCAGTCCGCAGACCAGCGTGTAGAAAGTTGTTTCCTTCTGTTCTTTCCGGGATTTACAAAGAACCACGATGGCGATAACGTTCCCGACCACCCCGAAAATGAACATGATGGACGGGATGGTCGGGACCATGGTCCTCCCTGTCATCGACTCATTAGTCATTGTCGTGTTCCGCCAACGCAGTCAAGGACGAGTGAGGGTGGGGGGTTCAAATCCTAACGCAGAAACTTCCAGTCCCAGGGATAAAACTGATCTGCAGTGGAAAAACGCCTGAGCATCATTGTCCAAAGAAGTGAATAAAGCAGGTAAGAAAAGAGAGAAGAAAAGTTTGGAGAAACTTCTCAGTCCTTCTCACTCCACGGTGTCATCCTGCAGCAGCAGCTGTGGGAAGAATCCACAGACCAGGACTGGGAGATTAACAGACACCAGTGACTTCATTGAACTGGGAGTCAGTCCTCAGTCTTCCTGCAGGACTCGGTCCCTCCCCTTCACTCCACTCCGCTCCAGCACCTCATCAGCTGTTGTGCCTGCGGTAGGAAGGACCTTGTGTTGTGTAACATTATCACACAGGGTCAGACTGTGGCATGTGTGTCAAACTCAAGGCTCGGGGACCAAACGTGGTCCAGACAAGTCACTTTGTAGGGCCCACGGGAGATTTTATCAACAAGATGAATTGAATGTTGTTGTATTACACATCAATCAACACTACAATACTTGTTACTTGAATTAATATTGGTTAAATACAGTAACATGTACTAATATGTTATGGAGTAGTTACATCTATACTGTTATGTAGTACTGTCATTGTGCACATACATATATATAATACATACATATATTTACATATATGTATATATATGTATGTATGTAATATATATATATATAATACATACATATGCCATGATACATATACATATATATATATATACATATATATATACATATATACATATATACATATATATATATATATATATATATAAATGTATCATGGCAGTGGTGGCCTAGTGGTTAAGTGTGGACTTGGGTCTGCAAGGCTTCAGGTTCGAATCCTCCAGCCGCCAGGTTGTCACTGAGGAGCTCTGATCATAGCACCTTCCCAATCCACCTTTCTTCTTGGACTCACCACCCAGAGGAAGGCTCACAATATCGTTCAGTGTGATTTGGGTGCAACAGCTCCCCCTATGTCCTGGCAATGGAGCAGATGAAAATGGATGTACTTATGCATGTATACTGTATGTATGAATAAAAACAAAACTTTCTCAATGCTGCTTGATTATATTTTATTTTACTTGGAGCAGCAGTGGCCTAGTGGTTAAGGAAGTGGATTGGATCTGAAGGGTTGCAGGTTCGAAACCCTTCAAAACCCTTACTGCCACTGCCACTGAGTTCCTCTGAGCATCCTCGAACACTCAAAGTTGCCCACTGTCCATTTTGGTGATGGGTTCAATGCAGATTTCGTTGTGTGCGATGGTGTGAATTACAATGTCACAATGACAAGGAGTTTCCTTTCCTTCCTTACCTTCCTTTCCTTCCTAGTTTCAATGCTACATTTATCGTATTCTTTATCGTCGCCCAATCACTGTCATTTCCCACACTATCATGAAGCTTTTTGAATCTTGAAGTGAACTGTGTTGTTGATGTGTCTCCCGTTGAAAAATGACTTACTTTTTTGACTGACAACAGTAGATAAAAAGAGAATAATGTCGACTTAGCATCATTGATAACAAAAGGTAAATGTCAGCTTGACACAACACTAATAATCAATCCGTGCTGAAGTCTCTTCACTTGGGCCCCCACCCTGTCAGTGCAAGCAAGGAAAAAAAAAATTTTTTTGGCCAGGGCCCCCTAGTGGCCAGTGACCCGAACAACTGTCTGGCTTCCCTGTCCTTAAGACGTAGAAAGTTTTGGGGAAGATAAATCAATCAGAATCTGCTACAAAAAAATAATTCATCTTCATCTGCTTCTCCATTACTGGGTCACAAGGCCAGCACTCTCCACAACTGACACCCAAAGCACACCGCACCATACTGAGAGCCATGTTACAGGTGGCAACGTGGTAGCTGTCTGATTCAGACCTGAAGCCTCGTGGACCCAAGTCCTCTTCTTTAAGGGCCAGGACATTACTTAAAAATGACCAAAACAAACAAATTAATTAAAAAATTTAGCCCAAAAACGTCAAAACAAAAAAATCACTTATTTGTTTTTTAGAAATACAAAACAAATCAAGCCACAAACTCACAAAGTACACCTTGTTTTTCATGAATAAAAATATTAAAAAAAAACAAAACAAAAACAACTCATGTCTTGTCTGACTAAAAAATATATTCCATAAGAGACTTTGCAACATGCTTGCGCAAACAGGCCGCCTCATGATTTCCACTACACACAGGTTGGTGATGTTTAGGTTCACGTGTGGCAATGATGTCAGCAGAGGGCGGGGCATGTTTGTGTACGCAGCCCATCTTTCCTGTCATTGGCTCCGAGTTCTCTGAACCCAGGTTGTCTGGTCAGGATGGTACAGATGCACGAAACAATTGAGCTGGGAATCCTGTGTTGGAGTTAAAAAAAAAAAAAATAACTGGGTACTTCCTCCCTCTGCTTGTTTGCGGCCACTTTCACATGGAACTGCTGAACTTTGCAGACCTTGAGCTCAGAAGGCTGACGTCATCTGGACCAGACTGACCCCACGCTCTCCAAACACGCTCTTGTTTTCACAGAACGTGCAGGACGCCTCTTGGCGTGCGCATCACGCAGCCTTGAGAGAGTGGCACGGCTCAACGCTGCCATTTATAGACGGGAGAGAACATGTCTGCTCCGAGCATGTCGGAGCGGCAACACACTGACTCTCCTTCTGTGTATCTTCCCTTTGTTGGCTGAAAGGCCCGCGCTGTGATTGGAGCCTCCTGTTGCACATATTCCTATGTGTGTTATTGTGTGTGCGGTTGCAGGACCTGCAGAATGCGCTGTAAATAGATTTGAAAGATTAGTCCTCTCATGAATGAGCTTTTCCTGGATTTGTTTGTTGAAGTCAGATAACCTGAAGCGTGATTGCACTGTAAACTCACGGTAATGACCACCAGCACCGTCGAGAGAATCGATTTTCCCGTAAATACGACCCGCGCTCGCTCTCCACACACAGACAATGGCGCTGGCCAGTGTTTGCTTTGAATGTTTTGTTTTGCTGAGCAAAGAAAATCCTCCTTGCCAAACTATTTCTTTCAGGGCTTTTAATTCGTGGAATTACTACATTGTGTCATGGAAAGGTTTTGTTGGCTCTGTTGACTTCTTTAACCTCAAAGTGCTGTCAATTGGTGGAAAACACTCTTTACTTTTTCTTCTGTGGTAGCTGGCAAGGTTTGAACGTCGAAGAACAGGAACAAGGAGGGAAATTAAAACCAGGGACAACAACTGCAAATACATGCACAGATGTGCAGTGTATTTGTCAAAGTATTGAGGAATACCTCGAAACGATTTCCCCTGCAACACTGCGACCATGTGTTTTGGTTTAATGCTGCTCTAACGCTGCTCTATGACTTATCGCCTGCAATTACAGTTTTCCACAGGCCTTTTTGTTTAGATAAACAACAGCTCCCTGTAAAGGATCCACTCTGAGGACAGGTACAGATGGAATTATTCCGAAAGGCTGCCTTTTTTTTTTATATTTATTTTTTGAAGATAGAATCGCTGCAGGACCCAATGCTGCTGCCCCTGCGCCACTAAAGACTATAATTAGGTTTTCATACAAATGCACCGCATTTAAACGAATGTATTGAGTGCATCACAAATGCCTTTGTTTACCCAGTAACGTAATTGCGTTTAAGCCACTCAACGTTGCACAGAGTCCTGCTGGTTCTCTTTAAGCATCCAAATAAATAACAGATAACAAATTGTTTCAACACTCGGCAACTCGTGTCGATCCATTTTACTGGGGCTGTAAATGATAATAAAAAAAAGCTCTTTTTAAAATATTTTTCCCATTTTATTTTTATTAGCGTGTCATTTAACAGCAGAAGTTGGATTTACACCTGCAACGTTCAGGTGTGAGACTGTGTTCCAGATAAAAAAGAAAGAAAAGTGAAAGAATAAATAAAAGAAATAAAAAACAAATGACGATTAAAAAACAGGGTAAATGTCAGAAAAGGGAGAAACTGAAATGAGAAACAGAATCACTCAAATTTGTGAGAAGAAAAATCCAGAATTCACATGAGGGTAGAATGAAACTGAAATGACAAGAAATCAGAGTGAGTGCAAGATTATGTCAGAAATTTTTTTTTTGTGCTTTTCATGAGAAAACAGATTTTTATTGACAACCACGAGAAGTCAAGACATTGACAGGAAGGTTTGGAGTAAAAGCCAGAGAAGACAGATTGAGATGGTTTGGACATGTTCAGAAGAGGGACAGTGGATATATTGGTAGAAGAATGATCCTAGAGATGTAGCTACCAGGTAGGAGACAAAGAGGAGATTGATGGATGCAGTGAGGGACGACATGGAGGTAGTTGGAGTTGGAGAAGAAGATGCAGAGGACAGGGGGAGATGGAAAATGTTGACTCACTGTGGCAACCCTTACATAAGGGACAAGTTAAAGGAAGAAGAAGAAGAAGAAGATCCTCATTATACCTCTGACTCAAACACATTGTACCATTAGTGAACACTGGTGTGATGATGGAATAAAGTGACCCTAAACTTCACGCTGTGGTGCAGTGTGATTTGGGTGGCAGTAGTGGAGACTGCTGCCCCTGCAACCTTTGTAATTAAAAATATAGGGCTATAAACTACGAGTGTCCGCACAGAAGCCGTTGAGGACGGAGGAGCAGATCTCTAAGGAAAACCATGCCTGGCTCCGACCGAAGGAAAACCGAATCCAAAGATTCCCAATGAGATGTCATATTTAGTTGTTTTCTTGAGTCTAAAAATCTTGCGTGGGAGGAAGGACTTGAAGAAGATGCTGGCTCTGGCTATACTTTTACAAAGAGTATTATTAACAGCAATCTAACTCAGGGCACAAAGGAGAAAAAAAAAAAATCCCCAAAATGTTTCAAGCTGTTGAAGCTGTTTTTGATATTGTGAATTAAATAGAAACCACTGGCTAACTAGAAGAGTGTAAAAAAAAAAAAAAACTCACAAAAATAGAAAGAAAACCCCAGAGCTGGTTGGAATGTCACAGAAAATGGTCAGCTATTATCTCAATGGCCGCACATGAGCGTTTTTATGAGCCTCGGAAATAATCCCGTCCTAGGAATTACTCTCTGGACTCCCCCAAAAAAAAAGCCCCGGGTCCAGGTGTACGGGCCGTCGGCCTTGAGGACGCCGCGCCTGCAGCTTGATTTTAAATGCAAAGTTTAGAGAGAGTTCGAATGTGTTTATTCTGGGCTGCGGTGAAATTTGTGATAACATCCGTCTGCAATCTGACTCAACATAACAAAGCCGCAGCAGCAGGAGTCAGATGTAAACTGTTTAACTGGCACCGAGATTGACACATGATGCCAACATGAAAACAGAAACACGTTGTCTTCCCTCGGAGATGATTTTCTGCAAACGTCTGATCAAACCCGGCCATTAATTGACTTGGACACTGAGGTAAGTGGTCGTAAATTGAGTTTTATCTAATCGGCGACTCCTTCCAGTCCCCGTAAATAGCCCTGAGGCATCTGAGCGTGAAACATAGATGTAATGTCAACATCTCTCCACATGCAATTATTGACAGTCCTCATCTGGCACACATCAAATCCTAAGAGGACAGTTTATGCTGGAGGCTTCGGGACTGCAGAGTCTGCAACAATACAAACGTTGGCTCAAATCTCCGCGAGCCCAAAAGAGAAGGCGGCGCTCTCATGAGCTGCAGCATTTTCCTGACGTTAACTTTACACAATCAGTTGTCCTCATCTTCCAGCAGCAGGGTTTATCCTCAAAAAACATGGCGTCCTTTTACTCTGGCAGGAGTCTGGGAGAAACATGAGAGGAAGTTTCTTTCAGAAGTCGTTAAATTCATCCCAACCATCCAGATTTCTCCTCCTGAAAAAAAAAAAAAAAAAAAAAGTCTCGCCGTCTTACATCTCTGTAAGGTCTGTGACAAGTGATCCAGACGTGATGCTGGGACTGATTAACGAGGAGATGGAGTCAAAGATTCATTAGCAGCAGATTCTGAAAAAGACAAGGTCTTTACATGTGAAGACAACGGCAGCAGCACAGTAGAACAGACGGACAGACAGACAGATGGGAAGACAGATGAATAGACAGACAGACAGATAGGCAGACAGACAAACTGACAGACAGACAGACGGACGGTCAGACAGACAAACTGACAGATAGGCAGACAGACGGAGAGAAGACAGACAGACAGACAGACGGACAGACTGATAGGCAGACAGATGGACAGAAGACAGACAGACAGACAGATTGATAGGCGAACAGGTAGAAAGACAGACAGACACGTGGACAGACAGATAGGCAGACAGACAAACTGACAGACAGACAGATAGGCAGACAGACCGACAGACGGACGGTCAGACAGATAGGCTGACAGATAGGCAGACAGACGGAGAGAAGACAGACAGACAGACAGACAGACAGACAGACGGACAGACAGAAAGGCAGACAGATGGACAGAAGACAGACAGACAGATTGATAGGCGAACAGGTAGAAAGACAGACAGACACGTGGACAGACAGATAGGCAGACAGACAGAGAGGCAGACAGACAAACTGACAGACAGACAGATAGGCAGACAGACAGACAGACGGACGGTCAGACAGATAGGCTGACAGATAGGCAGACAGACGGAGAGAAGACAGACAGGCAGACAGACAGACAGACAGACGGACAGACAGAAAGGCAGACAGATGGACAGAAGACAGACAGACAGATTGATAGGCGGACAGGCAGAAAGACAGACAGACACATGGACAGACAGACGGACATATAGGCAGAAAGACAGACAGACAAACTGACAGACGGACACGTAGGCAGAAAGGTAGACAGAAGACAGACAGACAGGCAGACAGACGGATTGATAGGCGGACAGGCAGACAGACAGATGGACGGACAGACGGACATATAGGCAGACAGGTAGATAGAAGACAGACATGCAGACGGACAGATAAACAGACAGGCAGACAGACAGATAGATAGATAGATTTTTTTCTGTGATAAACTCAGGAGCGTTTCCATGCAATACATGACACTCCTGAAAATGAACACATCACAAACCGTGCACAGCTGTTGCCACAGAATTGAATTTAACATTATAAATGTTCTGTCCTGAATCATTTGCCTAATAATATTCAAAAGTACCTGTCTCTTATACACATC
>JAFBJS010001679.1:198452-238011 GCA_016785265.1 Paraplagusia blochii | reverse complement strand
CTGTGTATTCCATTTACTTTCTCACCTCTGTACTGGTTGCGATAAAATACTTTTGGACCAAGTTAAATGTCTGGAGTCCATGTCCAGTATGTCAAAGTCACATCAAAATGAAGTCATTGAGCTCTATATTGGGAAAGCGTGAAGTAGCGTAAATTATCTCAATTCCAGATTATCTCATCAGAACTGTGTTTGTTCCCGGAGCATGTTTTGAACCATATTTTCTCTTCTTTTTTATTTTCAATCCCTCCATTTTTACAGGTTAAACTGCTGCTACAAGCGTTTCCCTAAAATCCTCCAAGTCTTCATTCTAAACACTATAATTTCTGCTTCTCATATTGGACGAAAAAAAAAAAAAAAAACAACATAAAAATACAAATCAGTCCCATTTCCCCACTGTGGGACAAATAAAGAAAACACTGAAACTAAAAACATGTTCAAGTTTTTCCACAAAAATGGTAGTAAAATTTAATCAGCTCCTAAACCTAAACCACCTGAACCCTCAAACACATCTTTTTTTCTCTGGCTTGCTGGACTGGACTGCGTTCTGCTGAAGGTCTTCTAGGGTCTGGCTTACCACTGGATCTCCAGAGAGCAGCTCTGGTCTGTATTTATTCTTTGTCTTTTCTTTGTCCCAGTGTCAATGTTCTCTTCGAACGAAGCTGAACTTTTGTCCATTTCTCCAATAACGACTTTGACCCATTAATCACACAGATGGAAACTACAAGCGGAGCGGGGAATTACTTTACGTCTCCTTTACGTCTCATTAACTGGACTTTTTAATCCACTGCACCGGCAGTTGGTTTCAATAGAAAACATTGGCTCCGCGGTGGACGCAGCAGACTCTTGTTAGATCATCACAGCAACGCTTTTCCATTCAAGTCATGCAACATCTCTGGCAGTGGAGCAAGGACATGATAGAACACTGGAAATAATCATTTTTACAGACCAGGCTCTGGATGTTTCTGTCCAGACTCATGTACAATTAACCAATAACTCCATTAGCAAAAAAATGTTCTTGTCCCTTCGATGTCATTGAAACAAACCCTAGTATCTTAATCTGATTATTTGTGTTGTATTAAAGGCCTGAAAGAGATCTTTTGTGTTATATTAACATTATCCCATATTCACATGTGTTTTCCCAGTCCTCAAGCGTCATGTCTGGAGTGACAAGATTATCCCAGTGAAACAGATGTTTGACATTTTTTGTTTGATCCACATTTCAACGCTGTAAAAACAAAGGGTTTGTTTTGTCCCTAGTGTCCTAGAGATAAGGACTAGAGGTTCTGTGTCTTCAGATGTGGGCAGAGATAGAGGGAATACTTTATCTATCAGTAACAGAGTGTCCTTCATTAAAGAACGCACTGCTGTGGAGATACTTCCCAGTATCTACAGTAGAGGAAGGAGGAGAAGAAAATGTTTAGTCCAAAAAAACTGAAGATACGTCTTTTAAGTTTTTTTTTTCTTGTTTATGTGAGCAACATTCAGGCAGTGGTGGCCTAGTGGTCAAGAAACCCGATTTGGGTGCAGTGGGTTCCAGGTTTGGCCCAGAAACAATGTCTAGGGTTCACCTCCCGGGCAAGTTCGAATCTAGGGCGGTTGGCCACCACCTGCAGGAAGGTACAGTGTGGTGCAAAGTGATTTGGGTGGCAGTTGTGGAGATGGATGCATGGATGGGTCCCAGGTTTGAATCCACCAGCAGCCAGGTTACAACCGAGGTCCACTGAGCATGGCACCGACCCTCTCCACTGCTCCCCTGGTCGTGCACTAATCACTTTGGTGGTAGGTTTGATGCCGAGGTCAGATTTTAGTGTGTGCTATTGTGAATCCCAATAACAAAGAGTTTGCTTTCCTCTCTAACATGGGAACAGAGATCAAACTGTGAGGAGGAGCAGTTGTGGATTCTGCAGTAATCAACATGGGCAGCTGCCTTGGAGCAACGCCCTGTGATGGGACAACAATGGAGCATAATGAGGAAGAAAGAAAGAATTCAGAAACAGCCTACAAAGTTTGAACCAAGTCATTTTTTAAAATTTTATTTGTTTTATGAAGGAAAGGAAGGAAAACAAACTCCTTGTCATTGTGACATTGACACTTCAAAAGACATAGCCCCGTCCCCAACCCAGGTTGTCCACCTGTATTTATGTATTTTTTCCCGATATTTATAGTGATTAAAATGACAAAATGGAACTTAAGAATAAGTTGCATTAGCCAGAAAATCCATAATGAAGAAGAAAAAACAAACTGTTTATAAATTGCTCTCAAGAATAAGTGCTTTAAGGGGCAGTTGGTGGCCTAATGGTTAAGGAAACAGACTTGGTTCCTGGTTCGAATCCCTCTACCGCCAAGTTACTGAGTCACTGTGGTGCCCTGAGCACCACACACTGCTCCCCGAACGCTGGCCTCCACCTGCTCTCTACGGTGATGAAGCATAATTTCCCGAAGGACACTCCCTAGGGATAAATATAGTTCTAATAACATGGAAAATAACATGTAAACTTTAAGTGAAACACAAGCCTATAGTGGCCTTTTACTGGCTGGTGGACCAGTGGTTAAGGCACTGGACTAGGGTCCAAAAGGTTTCAGGTCTGAATCCATCAGCTGAGGTCCACTGAGCATGGCATCGTCCCCACACACTGCTCCCCGTTCACTGTTCACTTTGAATTTCGTTATGTGACAAGGAGTTTGCATTCTTTCCTTATCTGTTACCAGGTCACAGGGTGTCAGGTGTCAATCACACTGCTCCATACTCTGGACCTTCCTTAAGGGGTGGAGCCCACTGGAAGTCATGTGCTATGCTCAGAGCACCTCGGTGGCAAAGTGGTGGAATCGAACCTGAAACCTTCCGTACCCAAAACCTGCTTCCATAACCACTAGGCCAGTGCTTCCCAATCTTTTACTGTTATGCCCCCCCTAGCAAGAAGAAAACAATTTGCGACCCCCACCCACTCTCCGCCGCAACTATAAATAACACAATTTGTCTATAAAATAGTTCTAGCTACACCTTTGAATAACATCTTATCCTTGTTGACATAAAGAAAACAAAAAAGAAAGCGATATAGTTCAACTTACAAGGATGTGTAATTACACTTTATTGTCGTACGGCAGAAAAAAAAGCATGTTCCCCAGAGTCACACGCGCCCCCCTCAGCATTGCACCGTGCCCCCCCAGGGGGGCCTGCCCCGCACTTTGAAAACCCCTGCACTAGGCCACCGCTGACATCTGAGAATGACAATGAATATAAGTCGCAACGCAGAAGTAAATGTTTTCTTTTAATGGCCACATATGAACCTGCTGCAGCAGTGAAAACGACAGCGAGTCAAAGGTTAGAAGCTAAAGTTGAAACACATTTTAAGAAAAGAAAACTGTGTCTGACTGTGTCTCTCTGATTAATGGAGCAAACTATAATAGTACATAATTTCTATGGCATTAATCCACTCTTAAAACAATGATGCATTTTTGAGAGGTTTCATAATTTCTCTTGGATTAAATGTTTTCAGCTGTGTGTCACTGGTTTCCTGCGCAACGTTCAAACACTGGGCAGATGAGACAATTCACAACATTTTGGTGGACTCGACAGTTTAATGGTTTGAAAAATATTTTGTATTCCGAGCTTAATGACGACAAAATAGCAGAGAAATAAACCGTGCGGCGAAGGAATTAAGAAGTCCAATTAATCCGCCATTTTATGAGGTTCTGATGTGAGAACAGAGCAGCAGTGTCAGAGCACATCACGGCTGAGTGTATCCTCAAAACAAATAGACAGATAAATTGCAGCTTATTAGATTTCACTTGTCTCTTTAAGATGTTCGATACGCAGCGGCCGACCTTGATGAGTAATGAAAGATTAATAAACACGTTAACTCCGGAGACTCCGCTGCTGTGGGCAGCTCGGCCAAAGGCAACACCAGCGGCAGCGTTTCATCCTCTAATCGGCCTCACGGAGCAGGAGAGTCGGTCTGTGCGGTCTGGCGTCTCACATTTAAATCACGCTCACAAATGAAAAGTGGCAACCAAATAATGCTCGTTTAGCTGAGACGTGAACACACGAGACTTAGTGTTAGCACGACAGGGAGGATGGAGGGAAGTCAAGGAAGAAAAATCAGCAAAAGCCTGGCACACGCTGCGATTTTGCAAAGGTTTTTCAGTCATGTGACAATTGGCGTTCGGCCACAATTTTTGGCGCAGTTTTGCGTCTCGCTCGGGCAGCATGCACAAGGTTGAGGCCAGGGTACACACAATTTTTCAGTTGTCCGTAAAATCAGTAATTGGCCTATAACTCAAGTATAAATAGGGCTAAGAACAACATTTGTGACATTTTGCCCCAATTATTTTGTCGTGTGTCGATTTGTGATTGGTCCGTATTTTTTGAACGAGTCGTGCGATTCACCTGGTGCGATGTACCAGCACACAGTACAAGAGTTCCCCAAGATTTTGCCATTATTTTTCAGTTGTGTGGAGACCGGCCCTAATTTTTGGCTCAGTCGTGCTTGCACAAGGCTAGCGTAGACTGTGATTTTTTCCTACAACTCGGGTCATGCAGCCTAAATGGGGTTAAAGACAACGTACATGCGTTGATCGTTGACTGGCCCAGGTTTTGTGGATGAGTTTTGCGGCTCATCAGAGCAGCTCAGCCTATATTTTGGGCTGACTTGAGCCATGCTGTCATGCCAAAATTTTGCAGTTGTGCAAGGTATGGCAGTAGACTCCATTCTGTGTCATGCAACTCGAGCCATGCAGCAGGCGTAGGGTAAAAGGCCAACATATACTGTGGGATTGCTAATTTTTTCAGTCATGTGACAATTGGCACCGATTTTTGTTTCAGTTGAGCGACTCGAGTCATTCAGTGTACACAGCATTACAACAAGCGATTATCACCACCCAACTATCTTAAGATAGTTCATAAAAAATATATATACGAAGTACCGTATTTTCCGCACTATAAGGCGCACCTAAAAGCTTTAAATTTTCTTAGAAACCGACACTGCGCCTTATAATCCAGTGCACCCTATATATGGACCAATAGTGAGCTGCATTGAAGTCCCTATAATCCTGCCT
Source organism: Paraplagusia blochii (assembly GCA_016785265.1). Classification (NCBI taxonomy): domain Eukaryota; kingdom Metazoa; phylum Chordata; class Actinopteri; order Pleuronectiformes; family Cynoglossidae; genus Paraplagusia; species Paraplagusia blochii. The sequence continues at coordinate 232,956 of JAFBJS010001679.1, read as the reverse complement.
TATAATCCCATGCGCCTTATAGTGCGGAAAATACGGTACATTAAGTATTTTGCGGACAATTGCCAGCAAAACCCTGATTGGTGCCGTCATCGATGAGAAGAGGAATCGTTTCCAATGTGACAATGCTGGATGCTAATGCTAACATTAGGAAGGAAAGGAAAGGACTTGGCAATAGGGGGATTCAAACCGGGCATTGCAGGGGTGTAGCCAGACCCCTTAAAATAGGTGGGCCCTGAAAAAATTAGGGTGGGCCAACCCTAAAGAATTATAGCCAAGTTTGATCAGCCCTCTCATTGGATTGGGTGGGTCTGACTGACAAGTGGGTGGACCCTAGCACACCCGTGGCTACGCCTATGATTGCGGGCCCAGGTCTGCTTCCTTAACCACTAGGCCACCAACTGCCCCATTAGTATCGGAAATTAAGTGTTTGGACAATATCGGCAGTATCGGATATCATTAGCATAAGCTAATATCGGACATCCCTACTTAGCAATATACTCATCGTGTCTTAGAGAGTCAAACGGATCCTGTATGATCGCACAGTACGATCGGCCCAATCTCACCCGAAACATCAGATTGTACAGTGTGAGCGCCTGAATCGTGAGCCGTGAACTAATCACCCCTGATTCACTTATATCGTGTGAGCAGCAGATGGTTGCAACAATTAGAAAAAGATTCCAAACGCGTCAGACAGAATCAACAGAACAGAACAGAACAGGCTGTTTTGGTGACGGAACACAAAGGAACTGGTCATAGCTGTAGTTACGGATTATCGTCGGTTTGGTGACAACTTGTTTATAAAGCAGCTGCTGTTTGTTTTCCAGACCCACCGCTGATAATGACTAATGCACTCACTGTCACTTCTTCTCTTCTACATTCAACAGACCTCAAATATCCCCCGTCTCCTCTGGTCCGGGTGAACGGACACAGGTCTATTAAAACACTCGAAAGGCTCCGGGTATCGAACAGTCACCGTGGCTAGAATGCCAAACGGACTTCTTATCATCACGCCTCACCTGTTTGCTGTCAACACTGTCATCTGGAATAATAAATGGCAACAAATTCATTTCACCCGCAGTGACGGTTAACTGGAGCTGAAGGACCGGCTTCTTTATGCTGTAGTGGAAGATAATTCAGCCCAGCTGTCACACTGATCAACCCTAATTGGATATAATCAAAAATTAGGTTGACGTATTGGTCAGTGGTGTCAATCTGACGTAAAGTGCAGATGAGCAAACAGGAATGTCAATTTATCGCGATTAATCACGATTAATCATTACTGATCACGTTTCTTTAAGATTGAAAAAAAATGGCATTGGCAAAAAAACAAAAATATTCTTCTGTATGTGCTTTGAGCACAGCACCATTCTGACCCACATAACTTCCAGTAAGCTCTCCACCCACAGGAGGGTGCGCAGTACGGTGCAGTGTGATTTGGGTGTCTGTCGTGGAGACTGCTGCCACTTTAAATTGATAAAAAAAAAAGAGGAAGAAGATGAACAAATGATTTTTTTCTGTGTATTGGAGCTGAATGACTGTCAACAGCAAGTCGTATGTGATTCATCCTAATCCAAATTGTGGGATTATATCGTAGAAAAATGTCTGGAAAATTATGCAAAATTATTTAAGAGCCAAGTTTTACAAAAAAAATGTACATTTTTATTCAGAAGTAGTAGATTTTAGTATTGATTGCGTATTTTTAAGGTGGTTTCTGAAACATATTCAGAGTTGCTGCACCATGAGAGTGTGATAGTGACAGATTCTCCTCTTTCCGGACCCATATAACTTCCAGTGGGCTCACCACCAACAGGAAGGCTCACAGTACGGTGCGGTGTGATTTGGGTGGCAGTGGTGGAGACTGCTGCCCCTAAAACGTTGGCAACAAACACAAGAATATTTGTTTCCTGCCTTTAACTCATCGTTTCATATAAAACCACTAAGAAATCTTTATAGTGCGTCGATCAATAGAAACTGCCAGTGTGGGATTTGGACTCAGATTCTTAAATGAAGACCAGTCTGACCCTCTAACCGCTCAGCCTCAGGCTGCCTCAGAGAAAGGATCTCTGGGTTGACCACAGTGGTCGTTCTTAATATCTGGGTGTGTTTCCTCCTCAGAGGCCAGAAACATTCCAGACTGTGATAACTGTTCACTCTAAACTGGCCATAGGTGTGAACGCAGGTGTGAATGGGTGTTGTGTCTATTTGTGACTCAGTAATGAACCGCCGTCCTTGGCTTGAGCCCCCTTTCTGACCCTGTAGTGGATTACTATAATTGGTGGAGGATGAATGGATGAAACAATTCTCCTTCTGGTTTCATTAACCACAGGCATGAAGACATTGTTTAGCGTCGACCATTAAAGTCAGCCACAAAAATCAACATGTCTCACTGATTCTTTGTAAAACGTACAAAGGAACGTCTTAATTTGCTACATGTGTCAGTTTCGCTGTCGTTATGTGGATCCGTCCGAACTTCGTGATACGACATCTCACTCTGGTTCTTGTTGCTTTGACGACTGACATCTATTAGAGGCTTAACTCAATTTCTTTCTGTTGGTCTCGTTTAAAAATGACAACTCTCTTCTTCTCCTCTCTTCCACAGTCTCCACTGCTCTGAATATTCAGATGATCCTCTGAACTAAACTCCTCCACCTTCTCCACCTCTGCTCCGTTTAAACCTCACCATTCACACAGTTCTCCCTTTCGTTCACACACATCTACTCTTTCTTGCTGCAACAGACTTTCCTTTTCTCTCTAGTCCAAACCAGGGTTATAATAGTTTTGGATTTTTCAGTGTAGTTTCGTTTTAGTTAGTTTTGCCTTTTAGCACATTAGTTTTAGTTAGTTTTAGTTTTTCGTAAAAAACAACTCATTTAGTCTTAGTTAGTTTTAGTTTTGTCCAAAATGTTTAGTTTTAGTTTAGTTTTAATTAGTTCTAGTTTTAGTTTTTGCGATGTTCGAACAAAGACGAAAACGAAGGGTAGTTTCTCTCTTCAGTTAGTTTCAGTTAGTTTTGTTAGGACACATTTTCGTTTTAGTTAGTTATAGTTTTTTTTAATTTAATCATCGTTTTAGTTAGTTTCAGTTAACGAAGAGTTTTTTTCAGTGATGGTTTACGTTTTTTCGTTAGTTTTCGTTAACGATGATAACCCTGGTCCAAACAGGACACCTCACCACGGTTGTATTGATCTCTACCATGTATGGCACCGATCTAACATACTTCTCTGCCACTCCTGACTTCCTCATAGCCACAATTCCTCCCTTGGTACCCTGTCATAGGCCCTTTCTAAATCTTAGAACCAGAGTGAGAAAATCTTTAAGAGAAAACATCCTCAATTTGACGCTATAGTTGAACACATCGCACTCAGCTGTTAGCCTTAGCTGATCTTCTTGTAGGAACACCGACTTTTCCTTATCACCTTAATCATTTTACAACTTCTGCAAATCGACTTTATTTTTTCTGGACCAATCAGAGGCAGTCACAGCAGATCATCTACTACCGTCTATTCTACTGTTAGACTCCAACTGCTTGAAGCCTGAAGCCGTTCCTATGCCAATCCTTAATCCCGTCCATCCTCTTCGCTCCAAATACACGTAGCATCTTCAAGTCGTTATCTTTCACTGACAACAGATTGTAACTTTCATTTAGTTTTAGTTTTTATATGTGAAATAAATATTCCCTCATGGCTAAAATAATGTAAGGTGCGGCTACGGACGTACAGTACACAACACTTAAGTTTTGGACGTATTTTTAAAGATTTATTTCTTCGGCATCGGAGCGAAATCTCACCTGGGCTTTTTGCCATACACACGTCTGGGAAACACATTTTTGGTTTCAAGTAGTTTCTGACAATAAGACATTTATGTGGAGCCACATGATGAGTTTATGATCAACTCTGACAGTCGCACTACGCTTGAGTAGAGTTTTGGCATTTCCTGGCAGGAAACCCGCAGGTGTAAGTGATAACATTAAAGACATATACATTCCACCAGGCCCAGCTCCGACCACGGCCCTTCTGCTGCTGCTGCTGCTGCTGCTGTACATACTGGCTCAGTGGGAGGCTAATAACAAACTAATGCATTTTCCATAAACTTCATTTCACCTGTACTTTTCCTAAAGATGTGCCAAACTGTCTGCAGTGAAGAGGAAAATCTAGTGTATGGAGACTCTGGTTGTTCCGTCAGTCAGATGGAGCCTCGGGTTCACAACGGTGCCTTTCTGAGAGTTTTGCAGAGCTCATTGACTCTTAAGTGCAGTTCGGTTTTTTTTTCCCAGGATGGTTTACTGAATAATGAACAGTGGCAGCACAATGTGCATTTAATATATTATGTGCAGGACAACGGAGGCACTGTGTTTCTTCTAGCGATCGAATTTTTCCACAGAAAATAAACAAAACAAGAACTGGATTTTTTTTTTTTCACCCTCAACGTAGGGAGGATATTTGGACATTTTACATTATAGCACCATGATATAGTCTTTAATCTGTCTTACAAATGTTCAGCTCAAGGCCCACCAGGAGAAGAAAGACAGAGTGGGGCCCAAATGTCCATTTTGGAACGTCAACTCTAAGAGATAAGACATAATGATCTGCAGTGAGAGTAGGCAGGAGCTGCAGAGGTGGAGGTTTGGACTACTAAGGAGGGGAATGAAGGTCAGTCGTAGCAAGTTGGACTAAAGGTTTGTGAATGAAAGGGGATGCAGTAGTATAGATACTAAAGATCAAGTGTTCAGAGCAGTGGAGACTGTGGAAGAGGAGGAGAAGAATAGAGGACAGGATGGAACAACTGGAGAAAAGTGTCAGGAGTGATCTGTGATAGAAGAGTCAGCTAAGGTGGAGGGAAAGGTTTACAGGACAGTGGTGAGACCAGCCATGATGGATGGATTAGAGACACTGAGCAGGAATGGGGTGATTAGAGGGACAACACAGATGCTGAGGTTTGGAGAAAATGCTAGAGAAGACAGATTGAGATGGTTTGGACATGTTCAGAGGAGGGACAGTGGATACATTGGTAGAAGAATGATCCTAGAGATGGAGGTACCAGGTAGGAGTCAAAGAGCAGATTGATGGATGCAGTGAGGGAGGACATGAAGGAGTAGAAGATATAGAGGACAGAAGATCCTCAAATGTTAGGACCAATCCTGTCCCTGGAAGTCAAAAACTTTGCCCAGACTATAGTTTAACAATAGCACTACTCCATATGCCTGTTTGACGCCAGAGTTCAGAAGATATTTGAGATACAGATGAAAGAAAGTAACAGTTACTCCAACAGTAACTCTTAACAACTGAGGTTCACAGAGAACCATCTCTGAACACAACAGCCACAGGGTGGAGCAGATGGACTACAGCTGCAGACATCAACGTACATTAAATCAGACGGTCGTGAAGAAACAAGAAGTTATCACTGAAGTATGTTCCACAAAACTTCCCAATCTTAGAATTTGACGGATAATTCACCACAAAACGCTTTGAGCTAAAACCTAAAACCCTTATTTATTATTCATTTAAATAAAACAAACAAAAAAACTACACAGAAAAAAAGAAATAATTTTAAATGACACAGAATTTCTTATACAAAAAGAGGACATTTATTGTATTCACATGTGGGACAATGTGCACTCATGATATCTTGGCCCTTCGTTGTCCTCAATGAACTGAAACATATAATATATCACATGAAACTGAAACTACAGACAATGTTGGTATTGGACTATTTTACAGTGTTCAAAACTGCATGGACAACACTGTCTCTCCGTGTCTCTACTCCTGCTGAGCTGCAGCCCGGGCTGCTAACCTCCTCTGTCTCTGCTCCTCTGCCATCTGCCTCATCTCCTTCTCCCTCTCGATCAGACTTTTTCTATCCACCTCCCAGGTCTGAACGCGTTTCTCGTACTCTTCCAGATCCAGTTTTTCTGAAGAATCCAGCTTCTGTTGGGCTAAAGTGTTGACCAAGTCCTGCAGGGAGGCAGAGTCCACTTTACCCTGGGACTCCAGTAGGCTCCTCAGCTCCTGAATGTGAGATAGAGGTGAAAAGGTCATCAGTGGGCCTCCTGGAAGAACATCTGACTCTCCAAGGTCACCTGTATATTTCTGATGACACTTTGACTCCACACCTGGAGTAAATACCTTACCTTAAATCTGTTGATATAGTTTGGCAGCCGAGCCTGTTCATCCAAGTCGTCTTCATCTAAAACATCTATCTTTTTCACCTCCTCATCTCCCGACTCCTCACCTGAGGACTCTGAGTCTGAGGCTGAAGACGAGGACGAGGACGAGGACAGCTCCTGCAGCAGGTCGTTCATGCTGTCGAGCTGAAGGAAAATAGATCAATCTTTACTGCACTTTAGGCTCTAAAAACGAACAAATCTTTGTTCTGAAGGCTATCAGTATAGCAACAATTTACATGTCATGGCCTATTGTCAAGATAACGGGTCTCAAACCTGTGGCCCGTGGGCCATTTGTGGCTCGTACAGCAATATCTCGTGGCCCCCAACTTGATGTGAAAGTTGAAAATTAAGGGGTCCACAAGATTAATAGAAGAAGAAAAAAATGGATTTGTGGCCCTTTAACGAAATGACATTGGGGACAGTGACCCTCAACTTCTTTGAGTTTGACACCGCTTATTGTATTGTTTTTATACTGTACGGCGACCTTGAGCGTCTGGAAAGGCACCTTTAAATAAAATGTATTTTTATGATTATTATTATTATTATTATTTAACAAAACTGACCCAAAAATTAAATGTATTTTTTGTTACGATGCCTAACAATTTTGATTGATTACTATTATGTATTAGTATACTTATGTAATATTCCCATAATGAAAACCAAATGATGCTTAGGTTTTGCCAACTCTGCTGGAAACACACATAGGGTCCTGAGATGTTTATTTCAGTTTTGGGGGCAAAAGGTTTATATATATGGATATTGGTTGATATTGGCATTAGAAATTAAATATATTAAAATTGGGGGAAAAAAAAAAAAAAATCTGTTGTCTCTGAAATCCATTCAGACATTTCACCTCGTCTCAGGAGTGAGATAAACACCGACCTGTGGCAGCAGGACCAGTGCAGGCTTCATTAAACAGATGTAATGTTTTCTCTTTGTCCACTGCTGTTATCTCCCACGTCTACATTACTGCTGTTTCTCTGCTGCTGCACTAATTCACCAGGACAGATGTAGACTTCCAGGCTCTTCCAAATCTCATTAGAGTGAACAAAGCCCACCTATTAGACTGGACATCAGGACAGCGGCTACATTAGAGGCCGTGACTCGGTGCACGTAAGGAAAGACCGCGACGTGCCCAAGTGCGAGTGCCATTCCCGCCCATGAGTAACAGCGACCTGTCTCTGCTGTCTGATCCAGGGTTTGACACTCTCCAGCGTCTCCCATTTGTAAACAACCTAATGCCACAACAATAATATAACACTTGGAGAAATGTGATTGTTTGACGTTAAAACTAACAGTTGGAGCAGATCTGAGAGCAGTACAAGGAGCTCTGTGGTTTGGGGGAGGGCCTTTGTTTTCATCTGAGGTGTTTGTTGATACTTAGATGGCGAGAAGACTGCAGGTCGACATGGTTGGTCACGTGGACCTGGTTCTAGTCTGTGAGCTGTTACTGAATTTAGCTGCGAGTCAGCTGTTCAGGCTCATCAGTGAAGATGGGAAATCATGAACCAAACAAAGGGCCTCGCTAGAATGTTTAGGAAAAAATAGGTTTGAAAACAGAAGAAAAGAATCAGAAGATAAAGGAGGACGATAAAAAAAGAATCAAAAGTAAAAGAAGAGATAGATGGAAAAGGACAAGACAATGTTGACCAAAGTTGAGGACCACCACCCACACTTTCCTTTCACCAAAGGGTTGCATTAGCTGTCAGTGTTCAATATAAAAGAAAAATGTAATAAAAAATCTGTTTCCCATAGATTCTGTGTAATACCTCACTGAACCAGCAGGGGGAAGTGGATTAGGGTTTTGAGAACTATAGGATTCGCCATAAAATGTGAAGAACAAATCTATAAAATATTATTCTAAATTCAACTTCCACATCAAGGTGGCGGACGCAAAATATCATCCCACGGGCCGCAATTGGCCCACGGGCCGTGAGTTTGAGACCCCTTGTGACATAAAGGCAATCCCTCCTTCAACGTCAGTGTCCTTACTGTCTCTGCGGTCAGCTTCATATCTCCAGTATCAGCAGAGACTTTCTCCATGATGTCCAGAGCTCGGCCCAGATATCCACGACCCCAGAACAGAGGCATGCCCTTAAACACCGCATGTATTCCCTTTGAAATCTCTACCAGACCTTGGAGTCAAAAACACAAAAAAAATATATTAATAATCTACAAAAAAAATAAACATTGTATATTTATTATTTCTTTACAAACACACACCTAGAAGAGTGTTTCCAAGTAGCTGGGTGTTGAGGCCAATGTTGTTGTCTTGCGTCAGGCCACAGATGAGCAGCGAAGCACCAAGGTTTCGCCGTTCTATCAGCTGATGATAACAGTGAATGAGGAGAACAATTTAAGGACCAGAGTAGAACTGGTGTCTTCTGTTTTAAACACATTCACTACCATTTGTCTGGCACGTTTGAAAAGACACAACTACAGTGAAGCCCCTGGATAAGAGCTCCTCGAGTTTGGACAAAATTTTCACGACTAGGGCAACTTCTGCAAAATTTTCCTTGTCATACAATATGCTCCTCAAAATAGGAGTTTTTCCAAAGGTTTTTCACGACTAAGGCAGATTTTCCTTGTCATACAATGGAAACATCTATTTAAAAGTGTTTAACTAAGATCCATTTTACCTATTGTGCTGTCTGACTTCATTTATTGTCATTTTACTATTTTCTATCAATAATGATTTCTCTTAATTATCATTATTATTATTATTATATATTATACATACATTTGTTTATGTCAAAATATTTCATTTTAGCGGGGGGCTTCTAATTTAGGTAATAGTATATTTCTGGGGACCTGAAATTACTTGGTTTTCAGTTAGAATTTTTATAACGGGGAAAATGCAAAATCGAGATATGTGTGAATCGACTCAGTAATGATGTTTTGGAAGGGATTAAACTGCGATCTATCTTTTTAGGTAGTGGTGGTGGTGGCCTAGTGATTAAGGAACCCGGACTGGGGTCCAGGTTCAAATCCGCCAAGTCACCACTGAGGTCCATTGAGCATGGCACCGCTCAAAGCTGCCCACTGTTCACTTTGGTGATGGGTTAAATGCCGAGATGACATTTCGATGTGTGCAGTGGTGTGAATCCCAACTGTATCAGGATTATTAGTTTTTACCGTGAGCTGCGGTTTGGAGGCGAGGTACACGCTCAGAACGTGGAGCGACAGAATCTGTGTGGATGGAAGGTCGAAGGCCTCCTGAAACATCACCTCCTCGACGATAGAGCATGCATCTGGACAGAAAAAAAAAAACATTTTTACTGTTACACCACCACATCACTTATTGATACACTTCAGATGACAGTTAAAAAAAAAACAACAATTCTAGAAATGTTAAGGAACCGTCTGTATTTACTTTATATTTTCCCCCATTAAATCCCCTGAAACACTATTTTTACTACAGTAACAAAGGCACCCGCAGCACTGTCATTATCCAAATCACAGCAGGAAGCACCTGCTGAATACAAAAAGAAATCGACAAAAGTCTTTCCTACTTGAGAAGAAACACGTATTTTGCCAAAAGAAAGAAGTTTCCAACAACTGAATTGTATTTCTTAAACTCGAGTGCGACTCATTTGTCAGTGCTACAGCATCTGCATCCTGTCAAAGCCAGCGTAGGATCTTATCTGAGCTGATTTGACCTCAGGAAGAAGAAGAAGATGATGTTTCCAAGTGTAATGATATATGAGAAACATAAAACTGGTTTATCACAATAGTTTACAACTTATAGAAAACAGAACCGTGCATTTTAAATGAAAAGATGCCGTGAAATTTATGTAGACATTTGGAAAAACAGAGAGAGGAGCATAATTAAACAGACTGAAAAAGCCAACTGGCTGCAGGAGATTCCTCCTCCTGAACCCTTTACCTCGTCTGCCCTCATTACCTCATTCTTCCCCGCAGAGACCAATCAAGCTCCGACTTATTATTTTCTACAATTTGTTTTTCTTCTTACGTATGTTATCACAGCAGTGCGTCTGGTATCAATGGTTCAGGTTGACATCACAGCTGAAGGACTATGACTTCCTAGTTGCCACAGCATGGTGTATCATGGTGTACGCAACTGTTATTCTCTTCTCTGCATTCATAGTAGTGTGAATCAAATTCAGCCCCAGAATATGACAGAGCCTTTCTCAGGACTTTCTCATAGAGAAACAGCACAGTTTGGTCTTAATTATGGTTCTTGTCAAATAAAGATATTTTTTTTTCATCTTCTGAAGTGGTTCTCAAGGTGAGGTGCAGGGACCACTAGCGGTGCTTGGCATCATATTTATTTCTGTAGGAATGTCCAGTAATTTTGTTACAAGTAAATCGTTTTACTTCCCGTAATGACAACCCGATTAAGCAATGTCAGGGTTTTCTATCATGTATCCTAATATTTTTAAAGGGATATATAGCAGTATGTAATAGTAGTCGCCACTAGATGGCAGCATTGCCGCTCAATTCATTAATTAGAAATTAGAGTAGCTTTATTGTCATGGGACAGATACACAGTGGGTCTGGCAACGAAAGGTTGTTGCTTGGCAGTATACACTTGGAGTACACACAGTACACACTACACAGCTTGAAGGTCAATAAGGTCAGGTACTTTACAAATGTATGCAGTCCAATCATTCTTTCTCGAGAGATGATCCATAATTTTTTGAAGGATACTTCTGAGAGTTCTATCTATATATTAATCCAAGTGCTGGCAGTAATGTATAAAAATATAAATATAAATAAGCAGTGTTACCAGATATGAATGTACAAACTGAGGTTAACATTTTAATAATTAGGGAAGTGTATGCAGAATGCTGGTGTTCAGAATAGGATTTTCTTTTTTTTATGTCATAAACATTTCCGATTAAATTGACAAAGTCAATATTAGCCATAGTCAGTTTTTAACTAATTTTCCAACTACATCAAACTACATCACACTTGTTTATTTAGGCTCTGCTTAACTGACTGAATTTGAATTAACATTTTTTGGATGTAATTTTAAGATTAAAACTGAGACTAATGTTTATTAAATAAGTAAAATCAGCCTCTCCATCGCCCCTGTCTTTCATAAGAAAAGAAATTCAATGATGCAAATAAGTTATGACTTTACTGATTTCTTTTTAGTCTCCCTTTTGGCCACAGACTAAGTCCCGGGATTGTTTGGAAGCCTATGTTTAGAAAAGTCTGTACTTGAAAACCAGGCTCATTGAACCATAACTGCAGACTTACTTTTATAGTCTCCATCCTTAATGTAACAATCTAAGAGCAGATTGAAGGTGAAGTCATCTGGGAATATTCCATACTGGACCTGCATGCACACAAACACACACAAACACACACAAACACACTTAATACCCGCCTCAAAAAACAACTCACTTCACATGTGTAACAATAGGAATTCCCTACAGCATTTGTTCTTGAGCAGTGTTTACTCTCCGTGATTATGAAGTGATATACTGCATGTAATATATCACACACAACACTAACAAGTGCAGATACACACCGCATCACTGACACTGATCCAAACAAGCACAGAGGTGGCCGCGCTGACGGAGTGTACCCCGACGAATCCTCACTGTAAACACATCATCGCCTGCTTGACGTCTCCTGCCTTTTAAATAATTCAGCGATGCGCGGACGCTAGGTCACGTTCAAGAGCAGCAGTGCAACTGTCAAACACGTTAGATGTCATTTGTGCTGCTCGGACGGGACGGGACGCCAGATAAGCCGAGCGACCGGTTCCTTATCGTAAAACCCTGTGATTACATTTCGCCGTCTAATTTTGATGATGAGACTTATCTACATAACTATCAGGTGGAGCACCTTGTTCTTCAGCGTGTACAGAGCCTTCTCCTTGGCCTCGTACTTCAGACACTGTCTGATCCAGCTGTGGACCATCCATTCTCGCATATACCAACAGTTGGGGCTGTGACGAAACCTGAGGAGACGGAAAAAAAAAAACGACACGACGCTTGCTTTAGTTCAAAGGTTCACGTTTGATTCACAATTAAGAACACAAACGATCACACAATAAAGAATGTGATTGGGAAATACACTAAATCCTGTAATCACAAAAATGGCAGCAGATTCCAGAGGAAGGAGTAAACAGGAAAGGTCTGGAGTTGCCCCGAACAAAGAAAAGAATGCTGCTGAACATAAACCAAAACAGACAAACCAAAGAGACGACTCATTCCAAGAAAAGCACACAAAAAGGTATCGTGGTCCAAAACTGGGGCCGCGGCGGAGGTGGCCCACACAGAGCAAGAAGCAGACCAGGGTCGAAGTGACGTCTTACTTGTAAATGTAGTACTCTGCCTGGTCCACCTCTTCCCGTGATGTAATGTTGTCAACAAACTGGAACCAGGTAAAGATAGAAGATCAGAAATTAAACCCACGCAGTCTTTGTTTGATATGGTTATTACTCAAAAGTGGATGCATTTTTTTTTTTCTTTTACCCGAGACACAGCGAGAGAGCTGACTGGAAGATTCTTCTCATACGTTCTGTCCATGTTGGAGGCCAGTTCAGCTGCAGGTTAGAAACATAGAATAATCAGATTATTACAAACGGCTGTGTACTGGTTCTGGTCCTGATGATGGTTCTTGTCAAACACTTCATTTTTGACTCAGTATGGGGTTCACTTAGAAGGCTCTGGGGAGTGTGCCTTTGTGTCCTTGAGCAAGACACTTCATCCCAAGTGTCCAACATTTCTCCCACTAACTAGATCCAGTCTCTTGGCATCGAGAAGTCATAAAATCTGACTGTACCAGTACCTGCTGTAGAGACCGCTGGCTGAGAGAGAGTCTATATTTGTCACAGACATCACCCTGAGCCAACACACACACACACACACACACACACACACCGAGTGTGTAACAACTGTGCCTAAAATACTGAGTAGTTACTCCGTTGAGGCTGCAGAGTTACACTGCCATCCTGTGGTAAACGCTGGAATAGCAATTTAATTTATCAATTTTCCTAAGGTAATTAAAAATGCCTGATATCCACCCATTACTTGCAGTTTTATCCTACAGTTTTAGACAATATTTACATTTTAAACATCTTAAATATTATCAACAAATATGGTTTGAACATTTTACTGATACCGATACTATCTGACCGATATCAGCAATCTTTTTTAATATCGGAGAGTATAACCGTTTTTATGCAGAAAAGTAAAGAAAAACAACGCAGAGTGAACTCAGTGTAATGAGTCCATTCCATACTATTGTTGCGAGAGCTGAATGAGCCCCGTTTATAATATAATCAATGTTGTCTGACTGTTTCAGACAAAATGGTAAAAAGAATAATTGTTTACAGAAAATTAACACTATTCTTGACTGTGTGAAAATGTCAGTTTTCAACATTGTCAGTATCAAAGTCAGCTAATAATTTGTTCAAACTGAATGAAGAGAAACCATCACATCGTCAAATTAATAATTAGTAGTTTTTTTTTAGCCCACAGTAGGGTTAATGGGTGTTGGAGAAAGATTTTTCCACCACTGTATGAAAAAGTAAGGACGCAATTCTGAAGAAATTTCTAACCCTTATTATATGATGCGGATCCACTTGAGAAAAACAAGGATGAATTGCAGATCTGATGGAATATTCCTGGAAACAGGAATCGTTTTTTCCAAAAAATTATGTTTTTGAGTTTTTCAAGTTTGACAGAAAGCCCCAAAAAAATGTAGCTATCTGTCCTGCTATTTTCCTATCTTCAGACAGACTACTTTAACATTTTTCTTGGTTCTTTCCAGCTAATATGTGCTGCAGAAAAAGTACCTCCAATTCACTTATGACACTTTTTCAACTAATTATTATTATTACAGCACGGAACAGATGTATTTTTTTCTATACAGAAAATCTCTGAAGCAAAGTAGCTAAACAATCTTGTCACATTCGGCCGAGGTATTTTTGTGATGCAGGAAAAGAAGGAGAAACAGCTTTGACTGAGGTCACGACAAACATCAGATTGTAGAATCTGAGTGACTCTGACTGTGGTCTGATTGTTGTGTGCGATCAGTTTGGTTCCAGTGTTTTTTTCACTGACGAATTGATCGCTTGGGATTTCAACATCTCAACAGTTACCCAAGAATAGTGTGAAAAAAAAACAAACTCCAGTTTGGGATTCTTCGAGTGACTGAAGCGGCACGTTGATGAGAGAAAAGGAGAATTGGCAGACAGGTTGGAGCTGAATGTGGTAACTCCCAACCACCATTTACAACTGTGGTGAGCAGAAAATCATCTCAGAATGCTCAAAATGTCAAACACTGAGCTGCAGCCCACAGAAGGCCACATGTGGTTCCATTCCTGTCGGCCAAGAAGAGAAATCCGAGGCTGAAGCGGGCACATGATTACCAACAGAGGACAGATGAAGACAGTCATGAAGAAAATCACAGACTGGAGTGATGATGATGATTCCCACTTTCTGATGAGTTTGCAGAAGGTAAGGTCAGAATTTGTCATCAACTGCACGAATCAATGGCCCCAATAGACCAGACTGGTGGAGGAGATAATGATGATGATCCTGCAGGATTTTAACGCCACAGACACTGAAGCTGTGGCTCTAGTTGACAGACAGTATCCATCTACAGTTTACTGTATTACAACTTCCAGCACAGTACTGCACCATGGTCTCAAAAAATAAAAGTTATATAACATCATTGCTACAAAAACACAAAACAATTGATCCTAATGTTTCTTTCTACTTTTTGGGATAAAAATACAAAATTCAATACAACAGCAATGCAGCTCATCATGTAATAATCCACTATGGTCTCTAATATACATTTAAGAAAACATGACTTTTCACATTTTTAACTTCAATTACTACAGGCCTTAAATTATACTGTGGTTTAAAATCTAGAGATGGAGCTACAAGGTAGGAGACAAAGAGGAGATTGATGGATGCAGTGAGGGAGGACATGGAGGTAGTGGGAGCCAGAGTAGAAGACGGAGAGGACAGGGGGAGATGGAAAACATTGATTTGGTGTGGCAACCCCTAAGAAGGGATACGTCAAAAGGAAAAGGAGAAGAAAAAAAAAAAAGACTGATGACCTTGAATTCAGTAGATGAAAAAAGTCCAAATGTTTCTTAAGGTCAAATTCATTATTTATTTCCTGAAGTATGTGGTTAAAGCGTCAGTGGTGGCCTAGTGGATAAGTAAGTAGACTTGGGTTCTGAGGGGCTGAGGTTCAAGTCCAAGAAATGTCAAGTTACAACTGAGGTCCACTGGTCATGGCACCGTCCCCACACACTGCTTCACGGATGTCAACACTGCCCACTGTTCACTTTGGTGATTGGTTAAATGCAGAGGTCACATTTCATTGTGTGCAGTGGTGTGGATCACAATGACAAGGAGTTTCCTTTTTTTTTTTTTTCAAAACAGTAGTTAAGTATGTGGTTAAAATCATTAATCCTTGTTCAGACCCTTCTGGGTGTCAAACATATTCACATATATTATCATCATCATGATCTAAATACATGTTATAAACCAATAATATTCTTACTGAAATTAAGTAAGAGGCTTGATGCTGTAGTTTAATAGTAGTAGTGGGGAAGCAGTCCCCTATTAACTCTCTGAGCATCAACCTCTGCTGCGCCCACTTAATAGTCTACGTACTCCAGTGTATTTTGATTCATAATAAGAATATGTTTTACATTGTTTTTGTCTGCGTAATTGTTTTCTAATTATTTCTATTCTCCAACTCTAATGTCATATATTTGTGTGGTAATACAGTCTAGGGAGGGTTGATAACAGTGAGGGGACAAAGTGTTTGCTTTCCTTTCCTAAACAGTAATACCTTTATAGACCAAATAATTTGTCCACTTATTATAGTTGCTAGTGTTTATATAATTAATAAGCAGTGCTGTGTGAAAGTGCAATTGAGGAATGTACTTGTAAAAACTCGAAATGGGGCAGTTGGTGGCCTTGTGGTTATGGTAGTGGACTTGGGTCTGTCAGGCCCCTGGTTTGAATCCCCCTAATGCCAAGTTACCGCTGAGGTGCCCTGAGCATGGTCTCCACACACTGCTCCCCGGGAGCTCAGCCAGCAGCCCCATGCTCACTGATGAGTGATGGGTTACATGCAGAGGAATAATTTCCGGAAGGATACTCCCAAGGATTAATAAATGAAATTATTTAATAAATTGAATAATTAAGTTTTAAAAAAATCATTATATATATATATATATTTACGTTTCTTGTTGAGGGACAGCTTTAAATTACATATTTCTGGTTAGTTTTTATATATTCCCATGGTTTCCAACAATTTAAATACGTTTAAGTAAATCAGGTCATTGACAATGACATGACACAGACCAAAAACTCCAGAGGTCCTGGAGCTAAACCACCATACTGTCCCTAATAATTTGTCCCTTATAGTTTTATTATTTTAAGTTTCGACTTCAGTTTCAGCTCTTACCCAGGTTCTGAGGATCTTTCTCCCTCGACTCCCACAGTTTGGTGTCTGTGTACGCTGCTGACAGCATCCATCTTTTGGCTGCAATGGAAACACCAGGTCATATTATGGACATAAGTCTTAAACGAACAACCGAACGCCTCGGTTAATATCAATAACAACATTATTGAAAATGTTTTAACAACAAATAATTGTTTGAAAGTCCTTTTGGAAAATATACCTGAGAAGGAAGGTGATAAACGGTTAACTTTGACAGCAGCAGTCACACAACGCTTCAACACGGACGACGCCATCTTTGGACTATACCATGTTACAGCCGGGGCGGGGGTGTTGCCGTATTCCGTTTCAGATCTTCTTAAACTGACGTAAAAGGGACTATACCAAAACTGTATAGACTGTAGATTTAATAAAGAATGTGAATCTACAATATAATTTGTTTTTAGTCGAATTTATATCAGTACTAAAGCGAACACATTTTCTTATGAACTAAAGGCTTAAAAACCAAAAAGTTTTTTACTAAACCTTTAGAAAGAAGAATTGTTGTGCGCGTTTACATTCTTCGTATTATCAAATTGATTCGACAAATATTTATAAACTGCCTGAAAATATTATATTTATATCTTTGAAATATATGCATTAATAACGTAAATATTCAGTGTCAGAACCGTAGAACATCTTCATGGGGAACTTTCACTTGAAATTCTTGTATGAAAAATAATTGACTTGTTGCTATATTGCTATGTTGCGATGAAATAACGCTGAACTATGCGAAATGGACAATAGAGGGTGCTGCTGAGTAAGTATAAAACAAGCGTACAAACAGGAGTTGTTCTTAGGTTTGTGTAATTTGGCCTTGTGGAGCAAAACATTCTGCAGATTTTGAGGAAATGAATTTCCATTTATAATTAACAACTTAAACACAGTCATATAAAAGCTGAGTAACACAAGTTAAGCTCTGCGTATACAACTCTAATTATGTGTGTGTTTGTGTGTGGGTATCGGAACCATCATCACAATGTGTCCACCATCACCTCCTTGTCACTGAGCCAGCATTTCCTTTTTTTTGTCTCAGTGAGGAGGACAATCATCATCTGTAATCACAATGAGCTCGGTGGCTACGGGTCAGAGGGGATAACAGGTTAGGTCTGGGGTGGGACAGTTTTAGTGAACAAAACATGGAAGAATTCAAGCACCATCTTGTTTTTGCACTGACCAACAAAACAGGAAGGTTGCATTAGGAATACGTAGGTAATTGAGTATAATTGAAGTAGACTCTGCGTCTGTGTTTCATTTTAGAAAAAACTGTGCTTGAAGTTGCGTCCTACTATATTCTTAATTTCTGTGCAGAATATTATTATGTTTATCCTGCACAAAATACTGTTATATTGTAGGTTACTTTGTTCAGTACGGTGGGTTCACATTTTTCTTTTATTTGACAATGTTAAATAATAAACAGAACTGTATTTATTGTTGCGAGAGATCGTTTTATATAGTTCATAAGAAATTGAACTAAATTACAAAAAATACACTTTGGCATTGTATTGATTTTGAATAACATATAGGATTGGACCATGAATGAATGTGGTTTCAAAACCCATCCATCCAATTTTTACCACCCATTACCGGGTCGGGGTGGTATCAGTCTCCATGAGTGCCGCCCAAATCAGATTGCACTGCACCAAACCTTTCTGCAGCTGGTGAGTCCCCTGGACGTTCCATTGCCCTAACCCTGATTAGAACTTTCCAAGGAGGTGAGGCCTAAGTATTTATCAAAAGTATAAAATTTGAATTTCCTCTTGGCGGACAGTGGTGGCCTAGCGGTTAAGGAAGTGAACTTCAGTTTTGAATCACTAAGGTGCTCTCAGCATAGCACCATCCCAATCCATAGAACTTCCAGTGGGCTCACCCCCCACATGAAGGCATGCAGTATGGTGCAGTGTGATTCGGGTGGCAGTCGTGGACAGGGACAATGCCATTGTCTCTTAGGGCTCGAGGCAAGATATCCCTGGGACTTCACCCTAGCCTGTCCTCAACTCCATCCCTGGTTGTGAGGAGTGCTGCTCATGCGATCTGGTAATGGATAAGCGGAATGCATGAATACATTTTCTTTATTTTATTTCAATAAAAGTTGAAAATATTCAGTTGTACTTCACAAACGTTGTAGTTCCCTTATAAGACTTGTTACAATGAATTCTAGAGTCTTTATGTTAAATGATAATAATTCTAAAAATTGGAACCAAAGAACTGTTCATGGTCTAAGTTAATTTGGAGCGACATTTTTATTAAATTTGTCTCAAATATAAAGCAGATTTTACACATCTCTTCCTCTGACCTCATTATTGATACGGTTTTCAGTTGCATTAGCGGTTGTCGTCCATTAGCGGTTTACAGCAAATCACGTTACTTTTTGTTTTTACCTCTCACACGGGCTTCCCTTTTCTCAGCGTTTACTGTATCGCTGTGACAACCTGCTTTCCGTACGTTGCTTTCAGAGTTTCACTTCATTTTCAAATCATGCAAGTGATCAGATGAAATTCTCAAACACGATCTTTCACATCACCTCGACGCTGGGAGCAGTTGAGGCAGTGGTTTGGCCTGAAATGTGAAGGTAAGGAGAGGAAAGGAAAGGAATGAGAGGAGGATGTGAGAACTTCCTCAAACTGTTTGCAGTTTCGCCCTCCAGGACACGGTGGTCGCCACTGGCAGAAATGGAGAAGCTGCTGTTCTGCATTTTCCATGACAAGAAATGACCGGTTTACCTGAAAGATGAGATGGAGCTGCTGCTCAGTGACAGGAGACAAGTATTGTCAAATACCTAAATCTGGACTCAAAGATGAATAAATATGACACAGTTTTGTCATGTTGTGCAATAGAAACTTGACCATTCTTTGGTCTTATTTTTGCAGCTTCTGCATCAGGTAGAAACAATGCTGCGTTCTGACTGGTACGGACACATGAAGCCTTTGTCTGAGACACCTACTGTGTCCGTCAACGATGTTTGATCACAGGCTAAAAGAGAGAAGGGCAGAGGTGTTTTCTCTTCCTCTTCCTCTGCTTTGAAAGAGAAGCAGGAGGAAAGAACCGTACGCTCCTCTCAAACCTTAGGTTGAGTTAAACACAGTTTTTTTGTTTTGTTCTGTCACATGGAGTGTATAATGCACACGAAAAACCCGTTTTCACACAAATATATCATTTATTTATTCATTTAACAGAATCAACAATTGGCTCATCAAATCATATTTCATGTAAATCAGTGTCATCAGTGACAAATGTAGTTAATAAAGTGGAATTAATACAGCATTGATCACAGTTTATTTAGTCAAATCAGTTGCTGTCATAAATTAAAGGAAAAAAATGATTTTGATAAAATCATAATGTTCATACTATAATATTAATCAAAGCTCTAGACAAAAAAAAAATAAAACATACTTGATTAAAATTCACAATATATTAGTTAAAGAAACAGAAACATACAGATGTGTTTTTGCCGATAAGCTAAATCATGTATTTTAATGTATATATTACTTTATTCCACATTATGTACAAGAAATGCTTCACATCTTTTTATTGCAGGGACTTTATTTCTTTTTGTACGATAACAAACACGATGTGTTCATCCTTCCTTTTTGGCCCAAGTTGCTGCACCACATCCTTCATAATCACAGACCTACATGTCCTCCCCTCTCCTGGGGGAAGTGCCTCCTCAGCATCCTGTACACTTTTCTGTCAAAACAAACCCTCCTCTCGTTCTAACTCTACTTTCTCATTCCATTTTCCTCCACCATCCTGTCCGCCCGTAAACTCCCCAACACTTTTTCACCTGTCTCCGCTCTGTTTTCCTTCTCTCTACTCATTGATCACTGTCTCCCTGAAGTGGTTCAGCTGCTGCTCGCTCTGCTCCGGCTCTTTTGGCTCCTGCTGATAACTTTCTAGCTCTGAATCTGAGTCATACGCATATGAATGACTGGAGCCTGGTTCACGGTACGACTCCCGGCCAAGCTCTAAGTAAGATTCACAGGATTCTTCAGACTCCGTGAAGTGCTCAGCAGATCGTCCTTCTGTTTCTTCTACCGCCGGCATCTCATCCGTTAAACTTTGCTGACGAAGCTGTTTGTGTTTCCCGTCCACTGACTGATCGTCAGGAGACCCCGGTTCTCGCTCCTCTAACTTTGGGTGGTATGGCTTTTTGCCCTGGGCCTCATGTGGGTCCACTTCAGGGCTGTACTGGCTTCTTCTGTACAAGCTCTCTTCATCTTCCTCCTCCTGACAAGAGCTTCCAAGGATGCTCTCTCCATCTGACTGAGATAGGTGGAGGTTGGGCAGCTCTGGAGGCTTCTGAGAAAGGTCAAATGGCTCCTCCTGACTGAAGTGAGTGAGGAGCTCCATCCGGGAAGTCAGGCAGAATCGTCCCCTTTGCCTAAACACTGAAAACCAGAGAATAATGAGATTGAAACTTAAAAAAATGGTATAAACATATCCAGACTAATGAGACATGTCCTTACATCTCTCATCCAATCCTCTGTCCATGACTCCGTGTTTGACTTTCATGTGTCTGGTCAGGTTTCCCTTCAGTGTGAATTTACTGGGGCAGTAGAGACATTTGAAGGGCTTGCTGTCTGAGTGGAGATGCATGTGGCCCATTAAATTATGCATCCTGTTGAACTCCTTCCCACAGAGCTAAAAAAAAAACCAGAAAAACAACCAAAAGTTAGCTTATTGTTCCGAGAGTTCGTGAAATACCTCACTCAGATATTTCATTTTAAACAGTTGACCAATACTGGTTGGGATGGTTGGATTCCAGTGGGTTCACAACCTGCAAGAAGGTTCATGAGGGGTAGGTACGGTGCATTGTGATTTGGGTGGCAGTTGTGGAGCCTATTGCCCCTGGGACCCGGTAATGGCTAAACGGGATGGATGGATACAGTATCTTCTTATTGTTCTCCTTTCAGCTTGTCTTCAGGGGTTACCAACAATTTCCATCTCCCCCTGTCCTCTGTATCTTCTACTCTGACTCCAAGTACCTCCATGTCCTCCATCACTGCTTCCATCTGCATCCATCCTCTTTGTCTCCTACCTGGTAGCTCCATCTCTAGGATCATTCTTCTACCAATGTATCCACTGTTCTCCCAATGTATCCACTGTCCCTCCCCTGAACATGTCCAAACCATCTCAATCTGTCTTCTCTAGCTTTTTCTCCAAACCTTCCTGTCTGTGTTGTCCCTCTAATCACCTCAATCCTGATCCTGTCCGTCCTTGTGTCTCTTAAAGAGAATCTTAGCATCTTAGCAAAAAATTAAATATGTTTTTTTTTATGTAGCTGGTCCCTTTCAATGAATGTTTTCAGTCAATTTTAAGTTTGACTTTAAAAAGACCCCATCCCGCTATTACTTTACTTTATTTATTTTAAGAACCCTCACCCTAACCATGAATGAATGTGCAGACATTACTATATACATAGACACAATCACACAGAAACACAATCGCACAATTGCATTGGTATCCTCCTTTCCTCTTTGTCTTCCCTTCTTCCCACCTCTTTCAGTCTGATACCAGAAAAACAGAAAGACAGAGGCAGAGAGAGGGAGAGGAAACAACACAGAGACACAGCCAGGAGGAGGAGAACAGGGAAGGGCAACTCCTGCGCTGTCCTTCCTCTACATTCTTTTTTATTAGGGTGGTCCTTTCCTTCAGGAGGAGAGAGGGACTGTAAACTGTCCAAGAGGACCGTGAGAAAACAGGAAGCTCCCTCCAGCAGCAGAGAAAGCGAGATGAAATCTATTTGCGGGCCCTGTCCTCTGGGGAGGCCGAGGGGCCATTGTTAGAGAGGCAGTTTGTGCGGCAATATCCTTCCTATGGACAAGGAGGCTCCCTCCACCAAAAGCCTCTTTGCTATCTGGTCATCATCTCAGTCGTCATACCCAACATCAAGGTCAAAACAGAATCTCTAGAAAGTTAGGAAGTGCTTGTAACGACAGCTTTTATAGAAATCAGTCCCTAGCTATAAGTGTCCTGACAAGTTAGCTTATTAGCTTAATGTAAGCAGAGCACATAGCCACAGAATCACAGCAAGTTTCTTTTAAATTCTTTTAGTGTAAAAATGCATAAAATATCATTTAGAAGATTTATGAAATCTTCATGTACAAGAAAAATATAAAGGGATCTACATATGTTTAGAACATTCCTGGTACCATGATAGCCATTAGCTAGCTAAGTTATAAGCTACATTCTATACCCCAGCTGCTAGAACAGCTTGAAGTAGCTACTCATTAGTTTTCTTGCATTGAATAGAATAGATGAAAAACCACAATGTCCTCGGTTAAATTCCTTAATGGCTTCCTGCGTTGAACCCTATGTTGCAACGATTCGCTCAGTGGCGCCTCCTTTGGCAGTCTTTGTCACTTGCTCAAGACTCAAACTGTAAATAAAGTTTTAGACCCAATTATTATTAATCTAGTATTTTTTAAAGAAATTTTAGTTGTTGGCAAATTATGGGGGCAGGATTGCTGCTCAAAGTTTGCATAATTGCCCTTAGTACCTCAAGTTATTGGGGTGCCTTTTATAACAGACAGCTATCAAGGACTTATTGAAACTTTGTCTGTAGTTGGTCCTGCAGAGATTGAAGAGAGACTGACATGTTTTCTGTTCACAAACACATCCTGTATAATCTTCATTTTGGTGTCTACTCTCCACTGTTTTCCTTCTGACTGGTTTATTATTATTATGACTGTCATGGTGGTTGGTAATTTCAACATCATTGTTTTGGAGCATTTCCTCAATGTCTGTTTTTCTTTTGCTGGAGGAACCGCCTCCTAATTTTTTTTTCACTCCACATCATTTTTAAACCTGTCATGTACCTCTTGGCAGGAATTTTAAATCTTTTTTTTTTTAATCTATTGAGGGAATACAGGAAAGAAAAACCAAACATTTGCCATTCAAAACACGACTGACCTTGCACTTGTACGGTTTGATGTCTGAGTGGACAATCATGTGAGCCTTGAGGGTCTGTTTCTGGACAAAACTCTTGAAGCACATGTGGCACTGGTAGGCCCGTATGTTGGTGTGGATGAGGACGTGGCGCTTCATGTTGGCCAGCAGGGTGAACTCGCGACCGCAGATTCGACACTTGTGCTCTTTCACACCCTGAGGAACATGGGAGTGAGACATCATCAACAAACAGACATCTTCAAAGAGATACATTATGTTGCGGCACAAAATTGATTTGATTATTTTTAAGGATTTTTGCCAAAATCCGATTTTGCCAAAATTGTCCAATCACCTAATTTCCGATTCTCATTCTGAACAATTGATACCAAGATTTGCAGCAGTTTACGCCGACATTGAAATAAACATCCCAGGACATTATTTGCGATTCCGGTAAATTTGACAAAATCTAGATTGGATTTTAATCATCGGAGGAAAAACCAATAACAGTCTAAGCAATATCACATCATCAGGCTGATATGAGGCCAATAATATGGTGTTATTGGCAAGCTGAGATCATTGGACGTCTCTAATTATTTTTAAAACTCATCTCTAACAGTCTAAGCCAGTTCTATCCAGTCCTGAAGCTAATCGAAAATGCTCAAATGTGAGAGGTCGATGTTATAGTGCAAAAAAGACATGGATTTTGGTAGAAATTGCTCTGAGATTGCTGACAAAAATAATCAGTTAGACTGGCATCCAAACTCTCTCGTCCAACTTCGCATTTAAAAATGTAAACAAGAAATAATGGGCTCATCTCGGTGTGACAGCCTAATTGATGCCAAAGTCTGTGCTTTTCCATCCAGGCCCTGTCAAACGGCGAGAATGGAAAAAAAAAAGTTGTGTGTTTTGTCTTGATTTTTCCTGGTGAAACATACTTTGTGAGTGAGCGTGTGCTGTTTCAGGTGGTGAGACTGGATGAACTCCATCCCGCACTCGCTGCAGATGTATGGTCTGATGTCCTTGTGTTTCATCATGTGGTTCTGGAGTTGACTGGGATACTGGAAAGTCTTCTGGCACTCTGTACACCTGCAGGAACAAGGGCGAGATGTTTCCTCGACGACCGGATAAATCAGTAACATGTGAAATAACTATGTTTCATTGGCTGCGATGAATTAAAAGGTTGAGATGCAGTTTCTTAAAAGTCCAATAGTGAAGCTAGAGGCTCCTGGCAGAAAGTGAAAGCACCAGCAGACCCAGGTCTGAATGTCTAAATATAGGAGCAACATCATGTTTGCTTTATCTCCACTGAGAACGTCTTTGCTGCAGTGTTGTTGCTATATTTAGTTCAGTGTCTTCTTCAGAGCAAAATAAAGCAGATAGAGATGAATGGGGCAACGTACAGAGGGAAAGTAACTTCAAACAGATTTTACTGAAGTCTAACTTTTCAAAGGCCGCTGACATTACACTGATGCGCAGTTTGCCCACAAAAAATATCCCACTATATGTTTTTATTCTATTTATATTTGAAACATCAATTTGTCATAGGAGAAATGCAATGCAGTATAGTTCCTTTAGCTTTAAGCACTCTTGACTGTGAAATACAGAAAATGCAATAATCAATGCAACACATCCTAATATACCTGATATTCGCCCATTATATAATTCCTGTAAGAATCTATTAGTTTTTTTCTGTGGGTAATAAAATCATAACGCAACCGCAATTTATGTGTGTGCCCTAAAAATGATCTCAGTCTATTAAAGTGAAAGTCACTAGGTGGCAGCATTGCAGCTCATTTAATTAAGCTTATACTCATACAGTAGAAAGATTAATTAATATAGCCATGCCAATATTTGTATTGGTTTATATGGGAATGAGAAATAAAGTGTTTGGTACATTTTGGCATATTGCAATATCAGCAAATTGTAAATATCGCACATCCAAAAATTGATAGGATGAATTTCTGTTGTTGTATTGCGATGCGTCCGCTCACCTGTACAGAGTTGGACCACGGTGGACACTAAGATGCCTTTTCAGTTGAGCGAGGGTTGGAAAGTCCAGACCGCACTCCACGCAAATGTTCTCTTGACCTTTTTCGTGCTTCAGCTCGTGAGCACGAAGTTCACTGGGGTACGCAAACCCTCGGCCACACACGCTGCAGCTGGAGGAAGGAAGACAACATCGTTGAGAAAAGAAAGAATTTGATTTAAAAAAAGGAGAAGAAAACAGGTGCGAAGTCGTGTTTCACCTGTAAGGCTTGACGTCACTGTGCTGCATCATGTGCCTCTTCAGGTGACTGGTCTGAGTGAAGGCTTTGTGGCAAACCTGACACTTGTGCGGTCTCATGCCCTGGTGTGTGAGCAGGTGTGTGTGCAAGTGACTCAGCTGCTTAAACAGTTTCCCACACAGGTGACAACCATGGGGTTTGATTCCGTTGTGCCCCAGGATATGTGTGACCAGGTTGTACTTGGAGGTGTAAGACTTGTCGCACATGCGGCACTTCCATCTCTTCTGATCACCCCCGACATCAACGTAGTAACTGTCGTCCACGTGGATGTCCAGGCCAAGCTTCTCAGCACTGGTGGACCCACCTCGAGGAGCCCCGTCCCGGGTACGGTGACCGGATCGGGGTTCCTCCCTGCGGTAAAAAGTGCTGGGCGAGAGTTGCATGACAGGGCCTGGCATGAAGAAGGGATAGGGGAGGAGGCCGCGGTGGAAAGAGGGGAGATACGGAGGGTGGAGGAGGAGAGGAGAAGGAGGCCATATAGGAGAAGGACTGAGGGGCTCCTGTTTTATGTGCACAGGTAGATTCATACCTGCCTGCTGGAAAGGCTGAAGTCTGTTCAGCTCGATCATACCAGGGACATGTTTCAGTGATGGGCTAGTCACCGGGAGAGTGAGGGGGACATGGGAGACGTCGATTTTTTTACTGCTGCTCTCCTCCGTCTCGTCCTCCACTCCGTCGAGAGACTCATCTCCTTGAGGATCTACCCTTAAAGGAGTTCTTTTGCGTTTTTGGGACCCTTCCTTTTGGACGTAGTCGGGTCTAAGCAAGGGAAAAAACGGAGGCGCACTGAAAGGACTGTATGGGTCTCCGGTTGGGGATATGCTGGGGTATCCTGGTGGGGAGAATTTGGGGGGATTCATGTACAGCAGAGGGGGGCTTAGGTAGAGACTTGGCTGCTGCTGAGATGTTTGTCTACGTTCACCACTGAGAGGAGATCGTCTGCCAGGTGAGAATGTCGCGCCGTCCTTCTCCATCTTCTTTCTGCATTAGAAATGAGACGCCTTAAGGTTAAGGATCGTTAGGGAAATATTTGTCTCAACGAAACTCTGAGACATCAGAGCCCGATGGAACCTACTGGGACAGGACAGCACCAAATCTGACAGTTTGACGTTGGTGATGTCAGCAGTATCTGCTGCATGAAAATACTGGTCTCTTTGTTTGTGCAGTTTCCACTGTCAGTTTACGGTACACACACCTACACCGCTGAGAGTTCATCCTGAAACATTTCATTTCCTCCTTTCTCACAGATCTACTACTCTCCTGAAATCAGGAAGTTCTCTGTGAACACGTTCACCTCCACCTGATCACGCTTTTCGCTTCTCCATCTCTTTTGTTCATCCCATTATCAACTGTCTCAAGAGAGAGACAGACGATGAACTTCTCCTTTTGTCCTAAACTGATGGGACAAAGTGTGTTGACACATACGGTCATACAGTCTCTTCTGTTCCTCACATGTCAAAATTATGTCTTATGTCCTTTAATAAAACCTCTTCCTTTGCCCTTTTAAACATTTTTTGTTCTTGTTTAATGCAACTGATGCAGTAATAAGTTGGAGCAATGGCTTAGTGGTAAAGGACCTGGTCTTGGGTTCGGAGGGTTCCAGGTTTGAATCCACAATGCTATAATACTGCTATATTGCATTTACTAGCATAATAAATAGACCATAGATATTCGTTATTGGAGTAGATGTACTGGGGAGGGTGAACTGATGTGACATTGTAATGTCTGTAAATGCAGTAAATACTACAATTGTATTGGAGATTGACTGGAGATCATAGAATATCATGTTAGTTTGTTGTTTTTTATGAGCAAAAAAAACTACTTTATATTGTAGCATAAGTGACAAGAAATTAGAAGGTATTTTTCGCTGTAAAAAAAAAAAACAAAAAACCATGCAACACAATCAGCTACACCACAGTCCATACTTGATATTATTGCCACACATTTGTTTGCAAAAGAAATTAATCAGAAAAAGATATTGCACATCATAACTGACGCGGAGAGGAAACTGGGGGAAAAAAAAAACACCAAAAAGTGCAACATAATTAGAATTAAAGGTGAATATTCTTAGATCAATAAGATATGATGTAATTTCTAATGCATTGAAAAACATATTAAACTAAACTAAAGGGTTAAATTGTTTAAATGAATGAAGAAATGTCTCAAAAACAGTACCGTTGAATATATCATAACATATCTGTTGGAGTTGTGCATGCAGTATTAATGACAAATCCAAATCTTTCAAAACTTTTGCACCTTTTTTTCCAATTATCTTCGTATTTATTTTTAGTTTTTAAATCTTCCTGCTCAGCATTTCCCTCCTGAATAACGTTCACCCTTCTGAGACCTCGACCCATGTTTGCCAGTTTGTGCATTCCAAGCAATCCATGACCACTGAAGCCCCTCCTCACACAAATGCTGCACTAAAGCCTGCACGGAGGACTCACCAGTCTGCCGTCGTTGTCCGTGTGATGCTGTAGGTGCGACGGTGTTGATGGTGTTGATGCTCCTCTTCAGCAGCTGCAGCTCTGGTACCTGTGACAACTCTCTCCCAGTGTTACTCGCACTGCAACTCTCCTGACAATGAGACGCCCGTGCACGGATAGCATTTGAAGTGACTTAAGAAGGAGAACAGGAACAATCACTTTGTTCTCATTTTTCAGATGAGTACCTTCGGAGAGAAGGAAGGAAGGGAGGGGAGAGGAAGTCAACAAGCCGGGTGCCTTCCTGGAGAAAAATAAGGAAACACTAGATAGACATCTCCATTTCTCCGTGAAATAGGGATTTGAACACTGGAAGGAGATGAGAAGAAGAAATCAAATTGATATTGATGTGTTATTTTTTTTTTTTTCAACAGTATTTGGACAGTGCAGGAATCCTTTACAGTTAAGATATTTCACTGTTCAGACAGTTCAGACATTGTTTTAAACCATTAAAAATAATATACAGTCATGGAAAAAAATGATTAGACCACTCTGTCTTTAATATCGTGTCCATTTAAAAGTCTGCTTCCACTTAATCCACATTAATCTGGACAAATATAATAACAACAAAAAAAGGGTCATAATTAAGTTTAATTTCAGGGCTGATTTCTGGCCATGGTTTTATTGACAGTGACAAAAATCACTTCCGTTCCTACATCACTAGCAATAACATTGTACTGACAAATAAAGTGCTTTTAGTCATTGCATGGTTTTGTGTTCATTGTTTCCCCCAGGTGATAAACCTTTAGTGGAACAAGGCATTAAGATGAACAAGGAATTGAAGAAAACAGCAGAGTGGGCTAATCATTTTTTTTCCATGACTGTATCCTGTCATCTTACTGTATCTCACTTTACATTATTCTTCTCCATCCTCTTATCCATTACCAGGTTGCAGGGGCAACAGTCTCCATGACTGCCACCCAAATCACACTTCACCATACCGTGAGTGTTCCTGCGGGTGTTGAGCCACTGGAAGTTGTGTGGCTCAGGATTGTGTTACGATCAGTAGCAACTTGGCAGCACATGGACTAAATTTAAAAGCTTGTCCCGTTTCCACAGGTTTCTACAGTAAATCATTGTTTTCCATCTACGCCTGTTCTCAGTATCTTACACTCAAATTATATATATATATTTATATATATATATATTTACATTTATACACTAAACATGCATGTCACAAGTACAGTATAAGGCAGTGAACTGCTGTGAGCCTCTAACCAGAAGTGCAAAAGAGAAGTTCAAGTTATAAAAAAATTAGAGCATGAAAAGCAGTAGCGCAATTACAAAAGGATTATTAGGATTAAATTAAACCATAATCTATACATTTTTTGGCAACAGACTAGACATATTACACACACAAAAAAAAATTATAATAATTTAATCCTCTGACAATTTAAGACAGCAATGGATGGATGGTTTAGTGGCTTTCAGCTCTCAGTGAGTGGGGGTGGTGCCCTGCTCAGAGCATCACCTGGCAGCTGGTGGATTCGAACCTGGAACCCTCCAGACCCAAGGCTGGTTCTCTAACCACTGCCCCGTAGGGTTGTACTCAAAGGAAAACAACTTCCACACGTGTTGTTTCTATTATACGTGAGTTGTTTTGCAAACTTTTGCATCAAAAATTCACACAAATAGCCACTTGATGGCGGTAGTGTTCACAGACTGACTCACACATCACACGTCCACACCGACCAACACCTTTTCATGATCTGCGTCTGTGACTGATGTCAGTCCACGTCTTCACCTCCTGCTCTTCCTCCTCTCCCTCCTCTTCATCACTGAAGTTTCCTAGGACAAACTTTTCTTCATCTTCTTGGTTGTTTTTAATTGGTGGCAGTTAAGGCACCAGTGCGGATCAGTGCGGTAATTGAGCTCATATCATTGAAAGTGTGAATCTTTCTCTCCTGAGATGTGGCCGATCATTAGTTGCATTAATTAGCTCATAAACGCAATTAACCTCAGACCTGGACAATGTGTGCTTCAATTCCTGTGGGGAATTATGGAGTTTATTAACAGGAGGAAAATGATGTTCGTGTGTGTCACGGTTTCTAAGAAAAAACAAAAAGTTTGTTTGCGAATTGACCGATTTCCGCATTTCTACGCTCAGGTATGTTGGAGACAAACCTCCAACAGGTCAGGACCAGGGTTCAGAAACAAAGATTTTGGGTTGGATGTTGGATGTCCACCTTCTTGCTGATAAATCCTGTTTTTAATTAATATTGTGAATTTGTATTCAGTAAAAACAGATAAAACTATGTCACCACTCATTCCCAATCATACCCTGTCCTCCAAATCTGGACTGTTCTACTCCACCTCATCACCTTCAACATGCGCCGTCACGCAGCACACGATCTTCTTTACTAAAAAAAAGGCCGAGCTTGAGGACAGCTCGGCCTCTTGACCCCGCTGGCCTGGTGGTCAGCGTCATAGGTGACGAAAACTGAAGAGAACTCATTAACGACTTCTAAGTGGCTTTCAGGTTTCTGCGACACTTCCGAAAAGACGCTCTGGACGCGTATATAAGTCGTCGGCAGCAGCCGGAAAAAGACCATCCACTCAGGAGCTCCAGGAAGAAGATCTGAAGACTCTTCGCCGACTTTACGACAATAAGTGAGTCCGTCTTTTATCTTTAAACGAAACGTTTCTTTGCAGACGTGACTTGTTGGTGATTCTATCTGGTTGGATTTTCTACAGAAATGTCCGGGGCTGCTGTGTCCGTGTGCCTGCTTTTTCTTCTGTCCCTGTGTTCTGCCTGTTACATCTCAAACTGTCCCATTGGAGGGAAGCGGTCCATCATGGACGCACCGTTGCGCAAGGTAAATAGTACTGTGCCTTATGGGACAATAGCATAGTGGTTGCCATTCTGGCTTTTTTGATTCCCTGAAATGAATCTGCCATTTAATTGGGATTAATAATTTCTTTTTTTAGTTATGCTACAGATTCTTTATTAACATTATCCAACATGCACTGTGAGACCAGCCATGATGGAGGGATTAGAGACCCTAGCAAGACATAAGACAGGATGCTGGAATTATCTTTAGGAGAGACAAGAATGGACAGGATCAGGAATGAGGTGAAAGGTTTGGAGATGAAGCTAGAGAAGACAGATTGAGATGGTTTGGACATGTTCAGAGGAAGGACAGTGGTAGAAGAATGATCCTAGAGATGGAGCTACCAGTTAGGAGACAAAGAGGAGATTGATGAATGCACTGAGAGAGGACATGGAGGTAGTTGGAGTTAGAGTAGAAGATACAGAGGACAGGGGGAGATGGAAAATGATGATTCGCTTGTAAAGGAAAAGAAGTTTTCTTTACGACTGAGGGTGAATGACATGTTAATTTACTGTAAGAAACATTTAAAAATGACCTTTTTAATAGAGAAAGTGAGCAATTTGTCTTAAATGTCTCTATTTTGTCCAACATTTGTATTCGGACCTTTCAACTACTTTGGACATCTTTACTAATTGTGAGTCTCTAGACCTTTCAATTTGAGATACTCTGCTTATTCAGCGGTACCATTCTAATTTCAAGATTTGTGGTTGTTATTTGTGAATCACAGATGTTATATACTCTCTCTGAGGAGTCTGTATGTGGTTATTCTTAGTCATTCAGGTCATCGTAATAAATCTCAAAAGCAATTTAAAGCAGGCAACTGTCCAGTTGCCTACTTTATATCTCTTTTGAAGTTATCGCAAAAGACTCATTTCTTTTTCTCTCAGTGCATGTCCTGTGGCCCCGGAGACAGGGGGCGCTGCTTCGGCCCCAGCATCTGCTGTGGCGAGGGGCTGGGCTGCCTGATGGGTTCTCCTGAAACTGCTCACTGTGTGGAGGAGAACTACCTGCTGACACCCTGCCAGGCAGGAGGGAGACCCTGTGGTTCTGAGGGAGGACACTGTGCCGCGGCAGGTCTCTGCTGTGATGCAGGTAAGGACATTTTCTGGAGCGGTCCATGTGCGATCTGTTCCACTGCTATTTCACGGCTAGAGATCAAAGTTCAAACACAGCTGGAGGGTGTCACATGAGAACGAAAAAAAAAAAACCAAAGGGACAGATAAGATATAATAAGGACTCTGGAGGACGTCTCCAGGTACCTTTGATAAACCTTGTGTAGAATTGTCTGTCATTGAATATATAGTATATAAGTTGAAGTCCAGCGCCTTTGCTTTGGCTCAGAGTCGATGTCTCTTCCATTGGTGTGAATCTCCATGGTATGGAGATATGACATGGTATCGTATGGTGGATGTGTTTTGGGTGGCAGTCGTAGAGACTGGTCACATGTGTAAACAAACTATCTAAACTCACAGTTGTGAGTTGTGTTTAACTAACCGCTTATCTATGGATTAGCATTAACAGTCTCACAATCAGTGTTGGGCAAATTACTTTAAAAAAGTAACTTACTACTTTACTACTTACTGCTCTGAAAAAGTAACTAGTTACATTACTAGTTACTAAATTGTAAAAGTAACTCATAACTAGATACTTTACTTTACTTTAAAAACACATAAAAAAATTTTGTGTGTTGTGTTCTGTAGTAACTATCATAATGAAATGTACTGGAACATCTTTATTGTAACCTCAACTTGCCACTTGACATCGTCTTGCTTGTGGGTGTGTGCTGCTGTGTTTGTGAGACTATTCATTTCCCTATAAAGCAAGAAGACCCGCCCAGGTCTCTTTCTGATTGGCTTAGCCTGAAAAGTTAACCTATGTCAACCAATCGTCGCTCCTTTTCAATGCATGGGTTCAGTTAGTGTGCTCGGCCGTCTTTCACTTATGACTGTGAGAGTTAACACACACACACACTGACAGGCAGCAGACAGACTGCGCTGACAAACAGTCCTCTCTCTATGGATGGGAGAAACTGTCCATTTGGACCACAGATAGTAACGAGTAATGAGCCTCTTCAGACCACAGTAACAATAACGGCGTTACTGAATGGAAAAAACGCGTTACGTTATTAGTTACCGAGAAAAGCAGTCTAGTTACGTAACAGTGTTACATGTAACGTGTTAGTCCCTACACTGCAGTCACACAAAACAAAGACTCGGATAAATGCCAGGTTGCCACAAAGGTGTTCTGAGCATAGCACCGTCCTGACCCACAAAACTGAAGCAGAACATTTAACAATCATTTTTAATAGAGAGAGTGAGCATCACAAGGTTGCCACTGTGTTGATGTGAGGATAGTAACACTCTGACCCACGTGACTTCCAGTGGCCTCAACACCCACAGGAGGGATGACTGACAGGTTATAACTAACCAGTCAGGCACGAGTTCATATTCCAAAGTCGTAGATACTTTTTCCACGTCTTCAACTCTCGCCCTTTGCCTTTGACAAGGCCACTGCTCTGATAACAGCAGATTATAAACTAATGGACCTTTCTGTGCTTTCAGATGGTTGCACCACAGATCAATCCTGCCTGAGCGAAGAAGACGGCTACGATCAGACCAGCCCTTTGGAAGGCAGCGACCCCGGTGACATCATCTTACGACTGCTGCATCTGGCCAGTCACAACGCTCCTCACCAGAACCACCACTGAGCTCCTCCGAGAACCCAGACCTTCAGGAACCGTGACCGGACTAGCTGTAGAATTACTCTTTGTACATTTACGTTGGTCCTTCTTTGTCCTTCTCAGACTTGTCTGTCTGTACTTCTGTACAGCTCCTATGTCCATATATTTTTCTGTATAAAAACAGGGATGAATACGAAATGTGGTCATCCAGATATCTGAGTGTTGAAATAAAAATTTTGAGAGAGTACAAATCTGTGTCTCTCATTAAAAATCATTAAACGTCCTTATATAAGATAAGCAGTAATGGTTGTGGCCTAGAGGTTAAGGAAGCAGGCTATGGAAGGCTTCAGGTTGGAAACCCAAGAGCTGCCAGGTTGCCCCTGAGGTGCTTTCTGCACCATCCCAACCCAGATAACTTCCAGTTGGCTCACCATCCCGGCTGGTGCCGTGTGATTTGGGTGGCATTTGTGGAGACTGAGTGGGTGAAGATGAATTAATGTATCTAATGTATGCAGACTTCTTAGGAGGCCACTATCGATTCCATCATTCATTAATTCATTCATCTTCTTCTGCTTGTCTATTGCCGAGTCGCAGGGGCAACTGGCGCCACCCAAATCACATTGCACCATATTGTGAGCCTTCCTCTGAGTGGTGAGCCCATAAGAAGTTCTGTTGGTCGGGACAGTGCTATGCTCAGAGCACCACAATGGCAAACAGACAGG
>JAFBJS010001679.1:159560-189491 GCA_016785265.1 Paraplagusia blochii | reverse complement strand
TAAAAAAGTAAACTATTCTGCAAAACAAAAATATTCAAAGATCAGTTTCTAGAGCAGTTATATATATATATATATATATATATGAATATATATATATATATATATATATATATATATATATATATATAAATGAATTTAATCATTCATTCATTAGATTCCATAGCCCGGAAGAGGAAGGAGCCAACTGTAAAAGCTTTACATTAGTTTTGAGAAAAACTAGGTAGGTAGGCAGAGAGGAGTAGCCTTTAAATGTGGTCAATGGAAGAAGTTTTAACTGAAAACTGTAAAAAATTCACAGAATAATCCATTTGATTTGCACTCAAACACAAAGACACATCGTTGGCGATAACTTTACCTGTCGAAGACAACAGCTGCCAGACTGGGCTCTGAAAAAATTACATCTCCAGCCCAAAATTCCTTGGTTGCCTTCAGTCCCCGTCCCTTTCCTGGTGAGTCAAATATCGCCACGTTCTCCATGATACCGTATCTGCACAGGTCCCTGACACACCGGTGTGTGTGGAAGCTAGTTTAGAGGGGAGTGTTGTAGTTAGGAGTAAGAGGCTAAAAGAGTGACAGGGCAGTTGAGGAACTCAAAGAGTGATGCCTCCTCTGTGTTCTTAAATGACAACGGCACATTCCTCAGCCAAGCTACTAAAATAGCCTTCCATCTCTTAAACAGTACCAAGAGACACGGAGGACGGGTGCGAGTTGAGGTGGGAGGGTCACTAAGAACAGAGCTGCCTTTTGCAGAGCAGACCTGTCAATCAACCCAGAATACTGGTCTCAAAGTAATGTTACAAAATGTACATTGCCAATGTTTTTTTATTTCAATTTAGTCATGATGTTAGTTCAGTGTTAACTCAGACGTGGTACGTTCCAGGTCCTGGAGGTTATTTTTGTCCCTCAGCTGGTGCTGCCTATCAGCAGCGTGTGGTGACGCTGGACAGCTGCGAGACATTTGACAGAGGGGGTCTGAGCCGTGGCTCTCCTTCCACTCTGTTCTAGTGCTTTCTTTAACCAAACAACAGTACACTCTTACGCACATACATACCAAGATGGTCAGAATGAAAGTTAGACACCACAACCCGGAACCTGGGGTCCTCACTTGTGCATTATCACCTCTTGTATAGATACAGTTCTTACGGGGACATTTTTCACAACTGTCTTTTTGAGGACATTTAGCAACCCTAAACTATTTATGTACTCATTCAGGTAACTTCTTTATATTAGTAGTACAGTATAATAAAGTATATGCAACATTATAAATACTATTAATCAATAATCAATAATAGTATTTAATTTTAATTTCAAACGTCAAAGAAGTCCAAGTGTGTTCCAGAGGAAAAGTCGTTGTCGAGAAGCAGCTTCATCAGTTTTGCTGCAGAAACGTGGCACGGGCTCAGATCGTTCACTACTCCAGTTGACTTTTGGATTTCTTCCTGCATCTCCGTGTCCATAGGACCTGAAAAAAAGTTTAGAAAATATACATACATGTAAGTTTCTAGTCAAAACTTTACCAAATGAAACTTTTCAGTCACTACAAAATTATTGTTGTTGATCAGAAATGAAAAAACAACGATTTGCCAATATTTTACACAAAGCATTTCACTAAGTATATTCACAGGAGTTACAAATATATACAGAGTAAAATATGTACATACTGTATATAGTTCATGCATTCACAGCACCCC
Source organism: Paraplagusia blochii (assembly GCA_016785265.1). Lineage (NCBI taxonomy): Eukaryota > Metazoa > Chordata > Actinopteri > Pleuronectiformes > Cynoglossidae > Paraplagusia > Paraplagusia blochii. Next base: position 187,800 of record JAFBJS010001679.1, on the reverse strand, counting down.
CTGCAGGGCAAGGAGTGACACTTCTAGCTATATTTGCAATGACCTGAACTTTTGCCGATAGATGTATAACTTATATATATCACAAAAACAAAGATTAATGACTGAGTGACCTGACTGAAGCAGCGCCAGTTTTGCTTTCCCGTTACCTGGCGAATAGCTGAGTACTTTAACATTTGGCTCCTCTTGTGCCAGCACATTGAACAACATCATTCTGGCTGCCTTAGCGGTGCAGTACAGCACCCAGGAGGGTGAGGCTGTGAGTGCAAACATAGATGACACATTCACCACACTCCATCGCAGGTCAGCTCTGCATGGGAAGACTTGTAGGATTCCTGCTGTCAGTGCCAGGGCTGAGCTAACATTGAAGGACAGATATGAATTCACTGCTTCGATATCACTGAAGGTGTCAAACCTGGAAATATTACCCAACGAGCCTGTGAGCAAGATAGTCGGAAAGTCAAGAAAAAATCAGGGGTTTACAATAAATTCCTTTTATTATCAAACAACAGTGTCCTCTATTTTAGACCTACCAGCATTGTTAATGAGGAGTACATGGTTAAACTGAGCAGAAGCCTCATTTTTTGCCATCCTCACTGTTTTCTCCACTCCTTCTCTTGAGCCCAGATCTGCTGTAACACAGTGGACAACCAGCTGCTGTCTCCCGGTGAGACCGTGGACCTTTTCCTTTAGCTCCTGCAGCAAAATCTCTGAGCGAGCCACCAATAAGAGGATAGAGCCTGGGTCCAGCAAATGAGACAACTGGAACAACACCAGATCACCCATTTTTATACATAGTTTTTTTTTTTTTTTTTTCTTTCTTTTCATTTTCACTTACCTCAATTGCTATTGCACGACCAAATCCTTTGGAAGCTCCTGTGATGATACAGAATCCTTTTCCCAGAGTCGCCATTGCAGAAATTTTCCTTATTGGCCAGAATTACACCAACAGAAATTCAAGAAAATGTTTGCTTAAACTTCCAACTCTGTGCTCGTACCAGAAATCACAGGGAGGTTGAACTAATGCCTTTCATGTGCTATATTCAGAGCATGTGGTCTTTAAGATCACATGCTCTTAAATGTGTGCAATTATTGGAGGCAAGTTTTTCTTTTTCTTTTTCTTTTTTTTTTGTTTTTATTTAATGACTTTTAAATGTAATCCTAATCGAAACTCAATTAATCCTTACCTTTAGCATTGTTGTTAAAACTTAACATTACTGATACAGTCAGTCAGACGGAGCTGCTGTGCTGTAACCAGATCAAACCAGTTAAGTCTAAACAGTCAGTAGAGTAATACAACACATTCATTAATTTTTACCAGGCTGGCAGCTCCCACCCAAACATACTTTGAGACTTTCTACATGTAGATGTTATTTGGGTCAGGACCGTACTGTGCTACTATGTTGTTCATCCCAAGTTTTTTATGGGAAAATCTTCCCCATCACAGGGGAGCAGTGTGTGCACCGGCAGTAACTTGGCGTTAGGGGGATTCGAATCTGGGACCTTGCGGACCGGAGACCGTTTCCTTCACTACTAGGTCACCAAGCCACAAGACAGACCTACAAAAACAAAAAGTAATGACAGTAGTAATTACAGTAATGTTCAAACGCCAGTGGCCTTTGAGTCTGACATTGTTCAATTCCGTCCTCTAGTGGACAGTGAGGTGCATATCATAAAAAAGGGCAGCACCAAGTACAGATCAGATCTAGAAAGTAAACAAAACACGGTGAAAACTATTAGGATTTAAAAAAAAACAATTGTCAATCTTCATCAGCATCTTGAACACATGCCTCACATGATGAGGTGTAGGTAGGGATTCATTATCCATCCTCCAGACTTTTTCAACCTACAGGAAGCCCGACGTAACTCCACAGGCTTTTCCCAGGAGGCACCACTGGCCCTACGCCAAAAGGGGGCGTTTGTATCCTTTAGCCGGAGGGGCGGGGCCAGGGGTGGGTGTGTGTGTCTCTCAGCTGATGCGCGTAACCACGGACCGACTCCATCATCAGCATCCGACGCTGACAGCGGTCGACGACAGAGCATCCCAGATATTTGCGAGCTGCGGTGCGGTCGCAGGATTAGGTGGGAGTCAGGGCCGAGCAGGAGCGACGCGGCTGCCGCAGCAGCAGCAGCGGTGTGACACAGAGAGTACCATGGTCTACTGAAGCTGCCATCTTACAAGCTGCCAAACAGTGAGTAGCCTTTGATCACGGATGGATCTCCTGGATGCTGCCCTCGGTAAATCAAAGCCTCTGCATGATTCGCCGTCAATGTCAGTGACGCCGAGCTTCGGGAAGGAGGCTTATTCAATTATTCTCACACACACACACGGACACACTCGGGCCCGTCTGCTCGGATTTTCTGTCTCGGGCCTAGCGAGCGATTGTTTAGGGGAGCGCAGCGCTGGATACAGGGTTTGATGCGGATGCTGCTGTTAAAAGCCGCCCTTATACTATACCGCCCAGGGATGCAGAGAAAGAGAGAGGGTGAGAGAGGGATGCTGAGAGAGAAAGAGAGACAGGGAGAGAGAGTCGTGAGATGTGGAAATTGAAGCAGAGCAGTAGATGGATGAGCCCTGTGTGTTTTACTACTACTACTATTCGCCCGAGTGGAAGTAACCCGCTAGTAGTGCAGGCTACACGATATCTATCTATCTGTCTGTCTATCTATCTATCTATCTATCTATCTATCTATCTATCTATCTATCTGTCTATCTGTCTGTCTATCTATCTATCTATCTATCTGTCTATCTGTCATGCATTTGCCTCTGATTATATATAGTAGTAGTGTATGCTAACTTGATATATAATAATGTAATCTCGACGCAATGTGATGTAAATTTATGACATTACATAACCATAGTTACCATTTTTTAAAGACTATGCAGGATGTTTTTTTTACCAACACACTGAGGCAGGTATTAACATTCGATCAGTAATAATTGGCCAGTGGGTGCTTGGGCAATTATATATATTTAAGCAGAGGTAGTTTCTAGGTTGGACTTAGTCTGACCTGTAAGAGTTGGGGAACCATCTGTATGACGTTTTCAGTGACCCAATAATTTTCTTTGCGATGTAATTTAGAACGGACACCTGCAACTCACTCCAAGTTACCTACGTTGATTTCATTGGCTATATTGTAGGAGGAAAAATGTTTTAAATTCTTGGTCAGTTGAGTTCCACTGATGATAACCTGAAAACTGCACTTTTGTGATTTCATTTATTTTTGGGGTTTTTTTGCCTTTTGCCTTGACATTTTCTTACTTGAAGCGTATATGGAGGTCCAATATCTGGCTGGAGTTGAGTACTGTACATGTCTACCTACTGCATCAGTGGTACCTGCACCAAGTAGCAGATAGTCATTTCATGGCTACTGATGCATCTCCATATCATACCAGACTGGCTTCTGCACTGTAATCCTCCATTTCCAGTCCATCTCACATGAACTTTGGTCCAAACAGCTTCTGGAAGCCAGGAGTTCTGTACTAAATATATCCATGGAGTCCACTCTTTGGAATCATACTCTTCCTTGTCTCATGTCAGTCTTGTGAGCATGGTGGTTTGTGACCCTTATAAATATTGAGAACAACAATATATATAAATATATAGATATTTTAACAACAATAACATTAGGCTATTAATTTATTTACCTTGACCATTGTTAACAGAAATTAATTGTTTTTTGAGGAACAAACCTTCATTTGAGAAATCTTTCAAAGCAAAATTGAGTGTTTGTGATATATGCCACAATTTTGGAGTGTGTTGCAGGAACACTTTCTAAATTTCCTTAATGGTTGACACCATAAACTGAGTCTACGGTGTGTCCTATTAAGATAAATCAGTTGCATCAAACTCAGACCCGGGGACCAAATTTGGGGCAAATTTTCATTATATTTGGCCTGCGAGAAAACAATTTTTTTTCTGTATAATATCAACTAAATAACACATCTGAAGAGAAGGGAAAACTATTTCTCAAAGAATATTAAGATTGGCCGAGACTTTATCCCTAGCTTTCACTGTGAGTTTGAGTTGTGATCTAAGAACAACTGTGTAAAATATGTAAGTAAATCTCATAAGATCCTTATATGGCTAAAGTAATTCATTGTCAAGTCACTGTACTTATAAAGGGGAAGGGAGAGATTGGCAGTAGTGGCCAAGTGGTTAAAGAAGCAGACTTGGGTCTGCAAGGCTTCAGGTTTGAATCCTTTATGTGCCAGGTCACCACCAGGGTACATACCATCGTCCCAACACACATAACTTCCAGTGGGGTCACCACTCACAGGAAGGCTCTCAGTATAGTGTAGTGTGATTTGGGTATCAGTTCTGGAGATTGATTCCCCTGCGACCAGGCAACAGTTGAAGATGAATGAAGGATGACAGAAAGCTGAAAATAAAAAAGGAAATGTTATTTGATTATTTTATTCACATTGACCCTCAAATTACCATCTTAACCAAATTATAGATAGTACTATTAATGATATGCTAAAGAACTTATGAATACACCACCTTGTCAGAGCTGATTGGTCACATTTCAATGATGGTAGAGTGATAGCTCTGCTCCTTCTCTGAGGCCTGGACCCTCTGCTGCATCACCTATCACTGTATAACTAAGCACTATGCAATTACAACACTGTGTAACACCTGTCATTTCTCTGTGTTCCTCCAGTGTGTGTGCCCCCACTACCTGCATTAGGTTGTGATGACCCACACTACTTCCAAATGTTTCTGTGACCCTCCCCCATCCTGACTCCTAACCTCTAATCCCTGACTTTGACCCCCACTATGGGCAGTGTTGGCAGTGGGGTGGCAGGAGAGCAGGAGTTCGCCATGAAGTCTGTGGGCACGAGGACCACGCTGCCCCGTGCCCCTCCCCTCTCGCGACGTTGCCCCGCCGATCGCAGCTGCAGTGCAGAGCGACTGCCCCGACCCCCGGCTACTATATCAGATGGGACAGCTTCGAGTGACGAGCGAGGCAGTGTTAGCATCGGGACCGGGACCTGTACCGGGACCGAGCGGCCCACCGAAACAGCATCCTCCACCAACACTGAGTGCACCATGGCCGCCCCGTCCAACAACAACCAGTTGGACTGTGGCAATGGAGTTGGCAGACGGGAGTGGGAGAGACAACGGGAGAGGGGAAGAGACAGGGACCGGGACCGAGACTGGGACCGAGAGAGGTTGGAGAGAGAGCGTGAGAGGGAGAGGAACCGGGAGAGGGAGCGAGAGCGCGTGGAGAGGGAAAGGTTGGAGAGGGAAAGGGAGCGAGAGAGAGAGAGGGCCAGGGAGAGGGAGAGAGAGAGAATTGAAAGGGAAAAGATTGAAAGAGAGAGGGAGCGGGAGAGGGAAAGAGAGAGGGAGAGAGAAAGGGAGAGGTTGGAGAACGAGAGGATGGAGAGGGAGCGGGAGAGGGAGATGCAGGCTGCAGGTCTGGACGTTTGTGGGAACATCGTGGGCCGAGGAGCCACTGAGAAGAGCAGCATGGTCATGAACCCACACCAGCACAGAGAGATGGTCGCAGCCAGAGCTGACAGTGAGAACAACCCCGGCAGCCATAACCCTCCAAACCACAACCCACCCAAGATCATGCCAGTGTCAGGAAAACTGGAGCAGGTACTTTACGGGATACGGGAATGTGGTTTACAACTAAAGATTCTTAAAGGTCTACTGTACGCTGAATCATAAGAGCTCAAGTAGTCACCCCTGGGGCATCTCGTCCTCTTATTTATCCTGGCTTGGGAAATCATCATTATTTTTAGAATAGATAGATATGTTATGATTGTTTTATATTCCATATGAGAAAAAAAATGCTGCAAACACACTCCAAAATATTTAGAACAGACACATTCAAGACCTTAAAAGATCAGAATGGTTTGCATTGTCCCTTACCATTAAAAAAAGCAGTGTAAGAGGAATTGAATTGTGAATCTTAAGAGAACTCAGAGAACAAAAATGAGTGACAAGTTGCTTTGTGTTATTTTAATGTGTTTACATTTTAAAACATCATGCTGTCATGATCATGAATCATTTCCATTCATTCAAATCCACTGCATTGAATGATGTACAGTATATCAAAATGTTTTACCATTTTGGTGCAAGAAAATATATTTATTTCTGCCAAAATGGTGCAAGGAACGTTTGGAACAATTGCACAGTAAATATATGAGGGACATGAACTATGTCCAAGGTACCACAAATTTGGAGAATTTTAGTTGAGTTTATTTTTTTTTAACTTTGGAATCTTCTGCTCAGAAAAAAAAAGTATTTATTTTCAACAACTAACAACAGTTTGTATAGAAATAAAACATCTTTGTATAATTTCCATGCCTCTAGTCCAGGAATGTGATCTATTTGCAAACGCATTATGAAAAGGAGAATCAATCAGTGGTTACTGTAATCGCCTAAAGCTCTTCATTACAACATATTTGTGGTAATTTGGGCACTGTTGTCTATAAATTTGCTACAACCTTTAATATAAATAAAATAATTTACTGTGTAGATAGAACAGAAATTTCAAAAATATACCAACCTAAATCTTACTCTTAATCAGCAAGAAAATGCAAGAGAATGTATTTAACACCTTTATACCGCTACTTGTTTTGGGTAGTTTTATGTAAGGTTCTAGTCTTGTTGTATTAATACTGAAGAATTCATATTGTTATTAAACCACTTAACCATAAACAGTGGCCTCAACATAACGTTGCTAAGCGGAGGAAACTAAAATCTCACAGGAAAAGAACAAACAAACATTTTTATTAGTTTTTAAGTTCATTGTTTGTATCTATTTTTTGCTGTAATTAGTTAAAAACTGTGAAAACACTCTTATCCCCATGTTCTTCATGTCTTTCCCAGGCGATGCAGAGCAACTCAGGCCTCGTCCGTCCCTCTGCCTTCAAGCCGGTGGTTCCCAAGAGCTTCCACTCCATGCAGAACCTGGTGGGCCAGGCTGGAGGAGCAGGGAGTGAGGGCAAGAATGAGTCGAGGAGTGAGGGGTACAGCGACAGCCGAGGTGGCAGGAGAGGCAGAGACGGAGGAGGAGCAGGAGGAGGAGTAGAAACTGGAGAGGTTCCGGAGGCCCTGCTCCTGGACCAGGACAGCCCAGTGAGGGTCAGCAGAAGTGAGGCCGGGGGGAATGGTAATGAAGTGGTTCAGGGAGGAATGTCCGATTCTGGTAGAAACTCCCTCACCAGCCTGCCGACCTATACAGGATCGGGATCCGGTTGTGGTCCCCCAGCTGTCCTGGGCCCTCTGAGTGCTTCCACCAGCCACATCAACAGATTGGGAATGGTTGGAGCAGCTGCAGGCCTTGACAAGCTGGAGAAGCCTGGCTATCAGGTTGGACCACCATCCACGCGTTAACGCTTCTTTGCCTGCTCTATAGGTGTCGCTGTTGTCATGTTGTAATGAACTACCATGTGGCTCCTTCCTCCAGAATGGACTCAGCGCCTCAGACAGTGGACGTTCCTCCTCGGGGAAGAGCTCCTCGTCCTACCAGAGGTTGAGCCACCTCAGTGATGCGCCTGCACCTCTACGGCCTTCTCCCTCCTCTGATGACATCATCCAGGACCTCGAGGATCGTTTGTGGGAGAAGGAGCAGGAGGTCAGAGTCCCTTTTTTTGTCTGTTTATGAAAAAAACGTTTTTTTCTTCATCTATATTTGTCGTTTTTTAATGTTAAGCTCGTTATTTTATTCATCTTCATCCTCTTACTGGGTCACACAGTGTTTAATCAGTATGAGAAAATTCCTTGTTTCGACACATTTGAATGGACTAATGTTTCAGAGCTGAGCAAATGTTCTCTCTTCTTGTTCCTAAGGCCCATTTTAGTTCAGTCTATACAGTCAGAGAGTAAACAATATTTCCCTCAGTTGCTCTTTTCAGACCTGCTCTACTCGTTCAATACAAAAGACCAATGTTCCACCCGTGTTCCGTCAGGTGCAGCACATGCGCAGGAACCTGGACCAAAGTGAGGCAGCCATCATTCAGGTGTTTGAGGAAAAGCAACGTGTCTGGGAACGACAGATGGATGAGCTGAGGCAGAACTACGCTTCACGCCTGCAGCAGGTGACCTCCCCTCTACACCTGATGTCAAAATGGAACCAGGTTCACACACATTGAACTGTGTCAGGATGTAAAGCAGCGGAGACAAAGTCAAAATAAACTTAAATGACACCAGTGTAAAATATGTTATATTGCGACAAAGTATTGTGTAAACATTGGATTAGGAAATATACCTGTAGCCTTTGTAGTACCTTTTTAACACACATTTAAAAAATAACAAAATGGATGTGCTGTAAAACAATTCATTAACTCCTAAAAATACAAATCCTACCAGTATATCGGGGGTAAATATACCAGTGGGCTGTAGTACACATTTAATATGATCCCACATGAATCTGCGGGCCATAACCCTGGGCCCGGGCCTGAGTTTGACACTGATAATCGTTCAATCCTAGGTAACCAGACGTGCCCAGCGCTCTCAGACAGCACTGCAGGCCCAGATTTCCCGTCTGTCCCAGGACAAGAGGAGGCTCCAGGAGGAGATTGCAGCTCTGCTGGCCCAGAGGGAGGAGCTGGAGAGAAAGTGTCTGGACTACAGGAAGGAGCAGGCTGACATTTTGCCTCGTCTTGAGGAGACTAAGTGGGAGGTGAGATTTAATAATGAATTTCCCTCTTTCCCTTACAACAATTCTTTTATTTTAACCACAAAAAGTTATAACATCATTGCTGTCTTCTCAGGTGTGTCAGAAGGCGGGTGAGATCTCACTCCTCAAACAACAGCTGAGGGAGAGTCAGGCTGAAGTGACCCAACGAGCTGGAGAGATGGTGGCTCTGAGGGGGCAGCTGAAGGAGCTGAACGCCCAGCTGAGGGACCGTGAGGAGGCCATGCTGGGTCTGAAGGACTCCTACAGCACCAAGAGTCTGGAGCTGGAGAAATGTGAGGGGGAACTGAGGAGGACTCTGTCTGAGGTCAGTCCAAGTTTGACTCATTAAAATGTATTAATTGATCTTATGATAAATGAAGTACACATGGAGCTGTCCGTGCTACAAAACCTCACCACCAATGAAATAATCAAAAATATATATAAAGATTAGAGGCACACTATTCTGAAAATGTCACAATATTATTTTATATTGATTATTAGCTTTGTAATTCGATTTTAATCAATTTTTCCTAATACTATTTATTATATATATGCCTATATATTATACTTACCATTGTTTATAATACATATATCGTGTATATAATTATATATGACTGATGCATGTATTGCAAGAATCTGTGAATACCATATACATAACATTTACACTTGTGTCACGGTGGCCGAGAGGTTAAGGCGTTGGACTCGAAATCCAATGGGGTTTCCCCTCACAGGTTCGAATCCTGTCCGTGACGAAAAGTTATACTACAGTATGTCCGTAATAGTAGTACGTACACATAGTATAATTGCAATGTACATAAAGGCACAGCCATATGTTGAGTTTTTCAACGTAAGTAACTGTAGGAGAACTGTACCCCATAATGTAAACCCATAATGCTGTTACGTGCTTGATATCATTTTACTAAAATTGTTACTTTTATTGTTAATAAAAATATCATACCACAAAACAAAATACTGCAATATTTCAATAAATTGATATATTATATATTCAATATCATCTTATAATCAATATCAATATATTGATTTTTTTTAAAAACTTTTTCTTATGAATCCCGTGAGAATCTTATCTGAATGTTTCATTTGTCAGTTTATCCAATGATTTTTACCAAGCTACACCGAGCTGCAACTTTCTTCATCTGAGCTGTGTCTCTACTCCACACTCACTCCCTCTTCTTCCTCAGGTGTCCATCCTCAGAGAAAAGATGGGAGTGTTTGAAGCAGAGGTGCTCAGTTTAAAGCGAGCCCTGAGTGAAGTGAGCAGAGGAGCAGAAGTTGTAGTGAGCCCCAACTTAGCTGCTGCCGGACTCCTCCCCCCCTGGGGAGCTGTGCACTGCCCACGTAACCCTGCTGAGCCCTCCACTAACTCCCTCACCCCCACCTCTGACACCCTGCTGAGTCTTCAGAGCGATGAAGCCAAAGCCCAGAGGCAGGAGGCTCAGAGACAGGAGAGGCAGCAGCGAGAGGAGGCTCAGTGGCGTGACGTGCAGCAGAGGCAAGAGGCTCACCTGCAGCAGGACATCCAAATGCGTCAGGACGCGCAGCTTCGACCCGATGCTCAGCTCCGCCAGGAGGCCCAGATCCGTCAGGAGGCTCACCTCCGCCACGAGGCCCAACTACGGCAAGAAGCACAGATGCGTCAAGATGTGCAGCTCCGTCAGGAGGCGCACCTCCGACAGGAGGCGCAGCTTCGCCACGAAGCCCAAATGCGCCAAGAGGCCCAGCTGCGGCACGAGGTGCAGCTCTGCCAGGAGGCACAACTGCGTCAGGACGGCCACCAGCCGCAGAGAGCGCAAGATGGTCACTGGGACGAGTCGGGAGAGTTGCGCAGGCAGCTCGAGCAGCTACAGGCCGCCTTACGCTTGGAGCGTCAGCAAAGGGAGCGCCAGGCCCTCAACTTCGACCAGGAGCGACACACCTGGCAGGACGAGAAGGAACGGGTGTTGAAATATCAGGCGCAGCTGCAGCTAAGTTACGTGGAGACGCTGCAGAAGAACCAGGCCTTGGAAAAGAGAATGAGCCAATTGGGAGCCAAACCCTCGACGACCTCCACCACCACCACCATCACCACTACCACCTCCCCCACCTCCTCCAGTTCTCCACCACCACCGCCACAGGTTCTAACACCCCTGTCTCCTCAGAGCCCACCCTCTATCTCTGGCCCCATCGCCCTCACCCTGTCTCCACCCATCGAAGACCAGAAGAGTCCTCCTTCCCTCCACCAGCTCGCGCCTCCCTGGGCCGGACCCTCTCGTCTGGAGAGGATAGAGTCCACTGAGATATAGTGATATTCATAAAACAATTACAAAAAAAAAATCCCTCTCATTTTAACACCTTCAGAAACAAGGCCTCTCATTTAAAAAAAAATTAGTGTAAGGGAGAAAAAACCTTTACAGCTTTCAATAGAATAAATCAGTCAGTCTGTCATACTTTTCACAGCAACAAAAGCTCAAGGTAAAATCCCACCTTCACAACAAAAAAAACAAATCATCTGAAAAAATTCAGCTTATCAGAGAATTTTTTCTTACTTGTTGCACACGGTTTTATCATGAGAAGTGTGCCACACTGAGGCATCGCAGTTCAAACATTAAACGACAATGTGAAACAGCACTAATAAACGGGTCGTCTCACGGCCCGCGCAAGAAAAGGACCAAGACAATCAGGGATATTGTCAGAAATGATCAACAAAGTTATTATGCGGTATTTATTCTTTGTAAGTCTGTGTCACCGGTAATGTGAAAGTAGAATTAGTGGTCAGAGTGTGTGATGTTATCTTGCATTTTTGGCCAGAGAGCGCCTTATTCCATCCATTCATTCCAGCATGTATAAAAAAAAACAGTTAATGCTGGGAATATGTGAAAAAAAAAATCAAGAGTACAATTGTCATTTTGAGTGCTTTAATATTAATATATATAAATATATATAACTTGTTTGAATCCACTTTTAGGTTATTTCATGCACAGGGTCCATTATGCATGACCCATTTAAATATCATTAAGACCAAGAGAGTTTATATTTTGTACAAACTAAAGTAAATGGATATGTCTAGCAGATAATCAGCCCTCGAGAGAACCCAGTTCGCCTTCACTGCATATGGCCCGCAGTGACTAAAAATGGACGCTAGAGGTCATTAGAGTGTTTCTCCTCGGCGCTTGTCACACTTTCAAAACTGCAGCAGGATGTGAACGGAAGCACACGATTTGAATTTAACTATTATGATAATTGTGTCATTCACAGCCGAGACAGCAGTCACAATGCCCAAAGTTTAGGAAAAAAAATAATTTTATAGAATGTATAATACACTATGAAGAAATTAATATTATAGCTATAGATTGTAAATGTGTAAACGAGAGAGTGTGCGTGTGCGGAAAGGCGCGTGTGCGTCAGCGTGTGAGATTGAGGATAGAGGGACTAGTTGCAATAGTGGTGGTATATTAAAAACAGAAAAGAATATACTTTAAATACAGGATAGTGTATATGAAAGCTCGACATGAGGGCAGTGAGACTGGGATTTCACACTCGATAAGTCTGTATATCTTGGGACGCTGTACTTTCTTCTGTATAGTTTGTTTTAGACAGGTGAGAAGTTAAGTATAAAAAGGAAAAAAAAGCATCAGACCAACTGCACTATGTGGTGTCCTACACACGAGTTATAATGTACAGTCAACTCAGATGTGAATATCATGGCTTTTCTATGTGTTGTTTATGCCAGCATACAAAAATGTTGCTCAAGAATATTAACTTATCTCTAAGGTATTATATATTATTATCATCATCTTTATTACTGTTATTATATCAATGGTGAAAATGAAAATATGTGCCATTTGAGCTTTACTTTGTGTGTTTTTTTTAATTGTGTAGATAGCCTACCAGCCTACCATGATGGTGCAATCATAGCAACCCAGTCCAAAAAAAATATATATGTTGTTTCTTTTGACGTAGGTGATAAATGTAGTTGCAGTAATGCATTGTTGGGAAAAACAAAATGCTTCGATTTTTTTTTTTACATACTCGGATTTTATTGTTTGCTTTTATGTTGGTAATATTGTTCTTGCTGTTGAGTTGAACCACACCTTTGTAAAATTGAGCAGAACTAATAAAAGATGTGACTTATTTTGCCCTCATCTTTAAACAATATTGTTTACATTTACAGCGTTCAAAAATAAACATACATATCCCTTTGTTTTAATGCATTTGTCGCAGGAACGTAACACAGTTAGCTAGAATAAGTGGACAACGTTAACAAAATGAAAATAATATTAAAACAGAACTACCAAATACGTGGTTCCATGGCTGCTACAGGTAGTAGTTTTCTACCCAGAGCCAATTAAAAAATAATCTTAAAAGCGTCTGTAACACCAATTTTTAGGATATTATTCGATTCGATTAAAAAAAACGTTTAATCGTTTGTATTAAGGGATTTTCTACTCGTTTCCCGCCTGTAGAATTTCGCACAGCAAAAATACGTTGGTCCTTTCGGCTTCCGTAGTCGTAACATTCTTCTAGCTGTTAGCTCGTCCACTAAAATAAGTCAGTGTCTTCTTTGTTCAAAAACACTGTCTAAATTGAGCGTCAACCATTTGGGAATGACAGGACCAAGTAGGAACTAAAAGTTTTGTGACGTGTTTGTTTTTACGGACATTTATTCGTGACGCACAACGTTCCCATCACTATTAGCCCCAGCTGTACAGCAAGACGGTAAAATGACTGTTTGGTGTTTTCTATTGTAAATAACTGTTTAAGTAATATTTCGTTAATTCTTACAAATTATTAAACAACTACAATTTTAAATGAGTTGTATTCACACGTCTTACTGTGACAGTCATTATTAAAATACCTCATTCTAAATGGCTTATATTTTATTACCAGAACCAGAAATAGCTTTACTATTTTACTATTTACTTCTTTTGCTCAGTATTTGTTTCGATGTACCGGAAGCGGTGGTATACACAGTCACGTTATACAACAGACGGACTTTCAACGGAACAGAATGAAATACTACAATAACACAAAGCAGATATTTCCATTTACATTGAGTTTAAATAAATACTTTGAAATTGGGGTCTAAAGGATGAAGGGCTGCCCTGAACAGGATCAACTTAGTTTAGACCAGAAGAAACCGACTATAATGTTATTATTTACTATGTGGGGACGTGTTTTTAATCCCTTGTTAGTTATTTTTATTTTATTTTTTTTTTTTTTTTTAGTGAAGGTGGAGGATCAACTGTTCGGAACAGTGACATACAGTACAGTAGATTGTGGAAGAGAGTTGAAGAATAGAGTACAAGTAGGATGGAAAAGATGAAGAAGACAGATTGAGATGGTTTGGACATGTTCAGAGGAGGGACAGTGGATACATTGGTAGAAGAATGACCCTAGAGATGGAGCTACCAGGTAGGAGACAAAGAGGAAATTGATGGATGCAGTGAGGGAGGACATGGAGGTAGTTGGAGTCAGAGTAGAAGATACAGAGGACAGGGGTAGATAAAAATATTGATTCTTTGATTATTTGTTATTTAATTTACAGCTTCACTAAAGCATTGATCAATGTGTTATAGTTTGCCAGCCAGCATCTTCTACTGACCTTCTAGTTTGTGCCAAGAGAATCTTTTATCAGCATCAAGCACAGTTGTGTAAAACAGTACCCTTTACTTGTGCACGTAATCTGTGTTAATCTGTTTTGTAGTAATGGTTCATTTAACAATTGTAGACATGAGTAATGTAGAAAATAATCTTTTTTTTGCAATGTATCCTATATATCATTTAATCATGGTCAATATGAGAACATCTCATTACCAAAATGATTTGATTTTTGGTGAATAAAAAAAATTACAACAACAGACAAAAATGTATTTTTTTCTGTAACAGAATTTACATTTATAATTTTTTTTACTCTGTCTATTTTACATTGCACAGCTAAAATGGACGTCAATTCACCCATGTTTTTCTTAAACAGCTGACCTGAGGTAAAAGAAGGTTTCTATCAATGAACCACTTCAGGAATTGAGCCTCTTCAAGGAACTGTTGAAAAAACACTTAATGAGTCCATCTACTTGTCAAGGTCAGTTTGTCAGGATGTCACAGTTATTGTTGCTGTCACTGGTTTGTTTTTTTGCCTTGACCTCAGTGTGTTTCCTTTTAACAGGCTGAAGAACATGGTTATGAATCTGTGCTTGCCACAGTTTTCTACAAGCGTTCATTGTAACAAGGTGTGATTTTTTTTATCCTTAGTTATTTCATTTATTTTTGTTTTTATGCGTTATCTAATAGCAAAAAATAATTTTGGCCAAAAACAAATAGTAACCAAAAGTACTTTTTATCTGTTTTTCTGCTTAACTCCTTGAGAATTTTGGTTCAGACGTGGTTACAGATGCAACAGGGGAATCAAGGTGCAGGGACACAAAATGACAAAAGTACTAAGGAGGAGGACGAGGAGGAGGGAAAAGATGTGAAAATAGAGAAGCTGCTGAGGGACAAAGTGCTGTGTGGGAGACTGAATCACAACTGACCTTGTTATGTTCTTTATGTTGGTATTTTCAAATCTGATCATGGCTGCATTTTCTTTCTCCGTTTTGTGTCAAAAAGGTCACCTCCCTCATTCAAGAGACTTTTTTCCTGCTCTCTCTCTGACTCACACTTCTCACCAATATCATTTCCTACGTCCTCGTGCTTTTTTAAAAATAAATGTATGTATTATGCTATGTTTAATGCACAGCGGTTTCCAGGCGTATACCTACTCCTTGACGATGTCCACATTTGTCCCATTACGAATTATTACCAAAATATTTAATGTTTTACAAATGAAAAACTGAAACATTCAGCATGCTTCATTTTTCTAGTCTCATTCCTGTAATTTTAACTTGGTAATGTTGTTGTTTTTGACGAAGAAAATCAAATATTGTAACCAAGTAAATTGTCAAATACTTTCAGTTTGGCCAGAATAATTTTAACCATCTTTTCCTTCTTTCTAACTGCAGCTGTGTGCAGATGGCTATGATGTCACAAACCTCGTATCAAATGACCCTGTCCTCCGGAGGCGGGGATTCAAGTTGGAATATTTTTTACGTCCACCGATGCAGGTAAGAAGACACAGTTTAACTTGTTGAGCGTCGCCTGAACCAGTTTTCAATTCTTTTTCCCGTCCCTTGGGGACAAATGTTTTCATGTTCCACCCATCCCCCCAGTGAATTGTTACCTGATACTATTGTGAACTTGTTAAGATGTTTATTTCTATCTTTACAAACCTCTGTATGTGTTGCTGACACATAGTGCACAAACCTTAATGTCATTAATGTCAGGCATTAATAAAGTTATATCTGATTTCCGCTAATCTGACTGTCCACCAGTCTATCTTCTATTGGAAGACCCTTGCGCCTCCTCTGGCACGTCCCAGTAGGGCCGTCCCTCTTTTGGAGCAGCGCTTATCTAAGGAAAACATCTTACTTAATAACATCTTAGTTATTCATTGATGAAATAGTCCAGAACGTCCAACAATGAAGGTGTTCCAGGACATCTTCATTCAATCTACTGCATCCATCGGCTTCTTCACATTTAACCAAGTGACACAACAACATTTGTTTTGTTGAACACCAAGTTCAGACTGATGAGCTCATCCTATAGACAGTAGTTGCTTCCAACCCTCATCTAGAACTCCGCCTACTCCTTTGGGTCACATATGAAAATTTCACTAAGTCTCATATACCTTCAGACATTGTTCATCACTCCATGACTCTCTTGCTGTGTGAGGAAATCCAGTCTGGAATCTGCAACAAAAGTCTTTCACATCAACAGGCCCAGCCCTTTAAGTAGGACAAGCCAGGCCCTCATTTGGGGCCCCAGCCACTAGGGGGCCCTGGCAAAAAAGAAAAAGTTTTTTGCTGCGTGCACTGATAGGGTGGGGGCCCCAGTGATATATTGTTTGGAGCCTCAAGACTCATGAATCTTTTTAACCTTCACATCTTCTCAGTCCAACACTTTGTCTCCTACTGAACAGACCCTCATCACATTACAGCCACTACTTCTCAAATAGTGGGGCGGGTCCCTCTGGGGGTTAGGGACTTCCAATTAACAGTCTACCACTGCTGTATTGCTTAAGATGATACCAGGCCTCAAGTCACTCTGTGGCAGCAACTCGTGCAGTGGTTTGTACATGTAAAATTATATGGGGTTGGAGTGAGCTGAAAACATTTCTGTCCACATGGGGGAGCATGACAGAAAATACAAAAATTCAGCTATGTAGTGCTATCGGTAGTGGTAGCCTAGTGGTTAAGAAGTGTGGTGCAGTGTGGTTTGGGTGGCAGTTGTGGAGACTGCTGCCCCCATGACTCAGTAATGAATAATGGAGAAATAAGCAGATCTAGATGACTGAGTTAATGAAAGATCTGGTGACCATAACTGTAAATATAGACTCTCTGGTCATGGACTGGTCAGTAAAACTGGTTTAAGTTAATGTTTTTCTTTGTTAAAATTGATGTTGAAGATTTTTATAATTTTCCTTCTGATTTCAAAATGACTTCTCTCATGATACAGATGTTTGATGTTGTCCTAGAAACAGAAATCATCCCAATATTCTCAACATTGTTCAATCATAGTTGACTTGTTATATCCATTTTTCTCAGGTGACGTTGAAGTTCGACTTCCAGGTGGAACTGTGTCGGGTGGATGTGGAGCTCTGGCCCTGGGGAATGGACCGCGGTCAGGCCAGCAAACGTCTGGAGGTCAGCACCTGCTCTGACCCACAGCCTGTCAAACAGAGACAGTCCGGAGAAGAAAGTGTCGGCGCCCGCTCCGACTCAGCCTTGTTGGACTTCAAACTGGTCGGTCGCTGTGAGCTCAAAGAAGAAACTCAAGTCACTTTTTCGCATTCGCACTTCAGACCGCGGGCCCCGTTCCGGTCCGCGCCTCCGCCTCCGCCTGTGACCTGTCGACGGGAGGACCTGTGGAGCAGGGGTGCGCTCTCGTTGGGTGCAGTTACACAACTGCGTGTGACTGTACCTTTCGGTGGTGCGGCATCCGCTCTGGGCTTCAAGGCCTTGTCTGTCTGGGGTCAACCGGCTCGCTGCTGCCCAGCCGAAGAAGTGGAGAGAATCAGAAGTGTCCTTGAGGGCAGTGAAAGACGACAGACACAACCTGTACTATTTCATTCTGCTCTCAGAGAAACGAAGGAACCCATTGTAGCCGCCACCTCCCACAGGTTAGTGTGGCATAACATGAATAATACAATTGTGCTACTTTTCTTACCTATTTGAACGTTCTTTGTGAATTTTTCTTCCACCTCCAGCAGCGTCTCCACCCCTGAGGAGTTTTTGGACCCGTTAACCCAGGAACTTATGACGTTGCCTATGCTGCTACCTAGTGGTGTGTCTGTGGACAACAGCACGTTAGAGGAGTACCAGAAGAGGGAAGCCTCGTGGGGCAGACCTCCAAATGATCCCTTCACAGGGGTCCCCTTCTCTGCCTCCTCCCGTCCTCTTCCTAATCCCACACTCAAAACCCGCATTGACCATTTCCTCCTTCAGTCAGGGGAGGTGAGGAGGGAGGGCATGTTGGGGAGAAAAGGAGAAGGAAGTGATCCCCAGGCCTCCAGACTCGTAGCCTCTCAAGTCAACGGAGAGACACACAACGGATTGAACGTTGATGCTACTGTTGAAAATAATGTGGATTCTGGGGGTTCAAACTCAGGACTCAGTCAGACCGGAGTTTACGAGGATCGTGGGAGTTGCCAACAGCCTGCTGTTACAGAAAATAAATCTAGAACGAAAAAACGAAGTCCAGATGAAGATCAGCGACCACAACCTGTGGTGAAAAGACAGAAAAATGATAAAGCTGGTCCTGGTGAGTAATAAGAAAGTAAGACAAAAGTATTTACACACATTTCGGGGATATGTTTGCTATATTTAAGTTCTCTTTCAGCTCCTTAGTGATAGTCAAGATTCAGGATCTTATCTGAATTCATTTGTGATTGACCAGGTTATTGGTAGTGTTGCTCTGACACTGCTGTGTCGCCTGTGTTTTTCCGAAGCCTCCGGCTGCAGCTCTCATGAGGAGCGTTTGTCAGCCAGCCTGGATGAAGCCCTCACCTCCGCTCTTCAGGGTCGACCCTCCTTCACCTCAAATCTGTCTCAGACGAGGACGACTCCTGTCTCTGAGTCTCTGGGCCCTGATCAACACTGCCACAGAACAGGTTGGGTTTTGGATGAGATACCAATATGTTTGTATTTGTTGTATGTGTATTTTGTAACAATTAGGGAAAACAATTATTCTCCTCTAAAGAAAAAGTTTCCACAATATTGTATATAGTAATATGAAGAAAAACACCACTAGGGGGCACAAGACAGTGTTTTTTTTGGTGCCGGTGCCAAGCCTGGATAAATGGTGAGCTTTGAGTCAGGAAGGGCATCCGGCGTAAAACTTTGGCCAAATCAAAGTTGTGAGACAACAAAATGATTTCTGTACCAGATCGGTCGGGGCCCGGGTTGAACGCTAGAGATGGAGCTACCAGGTGGAAGACAAAGAGGAGATTGATGGATGCAGGAGTTGGAGTTAGAAGATACAGAGAACAGGGGGAGATAGAAATTGTTGACTGGCTGTGGCAACCCCTGAAAAAGGGACAAGCTGAAAGGAAAAGAACAAGCTGTGAATATGAAGAAAAGTTTTAAAAGATTGAGAAAACCAAGATGTTATAATAAAAAATAATAATAAAGCAGTGAGGGAGGATGGAAAAGTAGTTGGAGTCAGAGTAGAAAATACAGACAACAGGTTAAGAGCTAAACAGATTCACTGTGGCAACCCCTGAAAAACAGACATTAATAGTATTATACAGTGAATAAAAATGTTTCAAAACAAAAAAATTCCATTGTCTACTCCATTTTTTGGGTCTAAGAAGATGATTTCTCTCGAAGGCTTCAGATGTTGCCTTCATCTGTACATTAACAAACAATCCAACCTAAATTCTTTCATACATTTCCTCCAGGTGAGAAGTCCTGCTCTGCCTGTTCCTGCTCGGTGTCCGCCTACTCCACACAGTCCACGTCCATCTACCGTTTAACCTGCGCTCATTTGCTCTGCCACTCCTGCCTACGGACACAAACGCGCCCCACAAACTCGGCCGGAGCAGCCCGAGCCAATCACATCCTGTGTCCCGCCTGCAGTAGTCCTACACCATGCAGTGACATTACACGTGTGCATCACTGACGGACGGTGTTATGGATGAAGTTGGACCTTGGCATATTTTTTCAAGAAAGGAGGCGGAGCTAGATGACGATCGTTCTCAAGGTGAAGAGGCACGGGTTCTCCTTATGTGACATATACAATCGTCAAGTCTTCGATGTTCTCTTGCTCAAGCTGTGACATAATGCCGTTTGATCTATTTAATGTTTATAAATAATTTAATTTTTTTTTACTTCCAGCATGTGGTTATAGCAAGTACGTCATCCCTCCAGCTGGAGAAGGGACATCATTGAAAACAACCTTATTAAATTTCCTTTTTTACAAACTAAAAATCTTCTTAAGTGAAGTGTTTTCTTCCAGTTTTCACACACAGCCTTGGTTCTGCAGCCTTTTGTTGCTTACGACGGATGTGTAGATTGGTTGAGAAGCCACAAAAAAAAGGCTAACAAACCGACTCAAGGCTAATCAGACATTGTGCCGAATCAGACAAGGATCTTCACTGATCTGCTGACCACCTGATGTCATTTTTTTTTTTTTCTCTCCCCGTCCTCAAATCAGAACATTTTCTTCTGAAAATGCAGTAAAAACTCTCTCTACAGCTATTTTTTTTTTTCTTTTTATGGCTGAATGATAAAGTACGCAATAATTCACTCCCGGGTCTGTTGTTCAGTGATGGTTATGAAACCAAGGTGTCAGTGGTGTTTAGTGACAGTGGTCCTTCTGTGTCTGTGCCCACAGCAACAACTGGAGATGTGTGTTGACTGTACTGAGCTCCTAGATCCAAAACAGCATCATTTATTTTTGGTTTCCCTGACAACATTAAGCTTAAACAGGGTCGTGATCCTATATCCGCTAAAAACGAAAAAAAAAAAAGAACAAGTTCTGAATGTGAAATGAAGATAGCGGCTCAAACTGCGAATGCGACAAACGATGCACACAAGATTTTTTTTTTTTACAAAAATGTGTTTTCATCACTGTGAAGTAAAAACACATTAGAGGATCTGCCTTCATCTCTTACTGCATCCTCAAATCTTTTGGGGACTCAAATGACATATGCTGTGTATTACTACTGTATAGTAAAATAATTGTTTAACATTCTGGAATATATATTGACATATATTTTTATATTTATACACTATTAATATTATTTTATATTTAGGTTTTCCACCATGTGTTTATATACTCATACAGGAGGAGTGCCTGATAATATTGAATATTGATATTAGAATATTGTGTCATATCTGTAAAAGTCAGTTTTACCTGATAATAAAAAAAGTGTACAAAAAAAATCTGTTACCACATATTTATGTAGTTGGTTGGACATGTTGACATGTTGATGGTTTGGACATGTTCTGAGGAGGGACAGTGATTATGTTGGGAGAAGAATGCTAGACATGGGGCTACCAGGTTAGAGACGAAGAGGAGATTGATGGATGCAGTGAGGGAGGACATGGAGGTAGTTGGAGACAGAGTAGAAGATACAGAGGACAGGGGGAGATGGACATTGTTGACTCGCTGTGGCAACCCCTAAGAAAAGGGATAAGCCGAAAGGAGAAGAATATATTTATGTATTAATACCATTAAAAGGTATATTTACGGTGTAAGTGTATATATACCCATACTGTGATATGGTGTCCTTACAAAATTCCAATAGAAAAAAGAGCTTGTCTCAACAGTCTCATGTCCTCACTGATGGACTATTTCATTTTCATTTTACTTCAGAATTTCAAGAACACCAAGGTAAAATGACCGCCCTCTTGCATAACCCTTTATTCAGAAAAACTGATGGTTCTTACGCTTCAAACTTCGATTTATTTTCTAAACATAGACCTAACGTCATTTTACTTTTAATTCGTTTTTTTTTCAGATAAAAATTTGGAAACATGAGATTTATTGTCTTCCAGGTCAATAAGAACTGAAGAAGCCTCTTGATCTAGAGGTGATCTTCAGGAAACCTGTTATGTATGTATGTTATGTTGCACAAAAAAGTTTTAATCCTACCTTAACCTCTTCCCTTTTGATGCCCGTAATTGTACTCGTTAATCAGCATCACAGCTTACGGAAGGCAACAATAAACAACGTCTGTGATTAACTCACTAATTAGCATCACGATTTAGATGACAGAAAGATGTCTGTAATTCGCTCGCTATTTAGATAACAAAAATGATTCAAAATAATTAGCGTCACAGAAACGGGCGACAAAAAACGACGTCCGTAATTTGCTCTTTAATTGCATCAATACTACCGGACAGCAAAAAACGACGCCTGTGATTTACTTGTTAATTAGCATCATGACTAAAGGAGGACAACAAAAAACAAAATCTGTGATTCCTTCCTATTAGCACCACGACTAACGAACGACAACAAAAGTCTGTGATTCGAGTAAAAAATACGTCTGTGATTCGGTTGTAAAATATCACAACAAAAAAAAACGTCTGTGGTTCGCTCCCTAATTAGCATTATGGCTACCGGACCACAGATACGACTTTTGTGATTCGCTGGTTAATTAGCATCACGACTTTGAAGACAAAAACGTTGTATGTTATTTACTCCTTAATTAGCATCACTGAAACGAGCGACAAAAAACAGCGTCTGTGATCCATTCGCAAATTAGCAATGTGACTAACCAACCACAACAAAAAACAAAATCTGTGATTCCGTCCTATTAGCACCACGACTAAGAACAACAAAAAAGTCTGTCATTCACGTTATACATAAAAACGTCTGTGATTTGCTCGTAAATTCGTATAACGCCTAACGGAAAACAACAAAAGTCTGTGATTCGAGTAAAAAATACATCTGTGATTCGGTCGTAAAATATCACAACAACAAAACAACGTCTGTGGTTCGCTCCCTAATTAGCATTATGGCTACCGGACCACAGATACGACTTTTGTGATTCGCTGGTTTATTAGCATCACGACTTTGAAGACAAAAACGATGTATGTTATTTACTCCTTAATTAGCATCACTGAAACAGGAAAAAACAGCGTCTGTAATTGAGCTGTTATTAGCATCATGACTAATGGACGAATTAGCATTGTGACTAACCAATGCTACGACTAAGAACAACAAAAAAGTATGTCATTTGCGTTATACATAAAAACGTCTGTGATTTGATTTCATAAATTTGTACAACGCCTAACGGAAAACAACAACAAAAAACAACGTATGTTGTACTCATGAATTAAAATAATGGCAAACTCACAAAAAATATGTCTGTGATTCGTTTTTAATTAGCATCTTGGCTAACGGATGACCAATCTCCTTAATGAGCATCACGGCTAATGGACGGCATAAAGGCCTAAACATGGAGACAGTGAAGAGGTTTATATTGTTTTTTAAATGCTAATCATGTTTTGCTGGTTGAGTTCGTGTGATAATTGACGTGAGGCGGTCTTCAGAGCAGAGGGCACCCATCAATCTAATTGGTTCCCAATTTATCTCCAATTAAACGTTCGTGTGACGTCACAACACTTGTTTATATCGCGTGGAGAGAGTGACTTTTTCAACTATGTGTTTTTCACATACACCTCAGTACAGAGCTGGCATCCTGTGTACCAGGGTTAGATGGCACACTTCTGATGCACGACCATATCTGCTGCGACCTCCCGCTCACCGGTGGCCTTTGGTGTGTGTGTGTGTGTGTGTGTTTTTCGAACAATACGGGACGGCAGTGACGTCAGACGAACACGCGTGTCAACCGCTTTGTGGTCTCCATGGCCGAGGCGTTTATAAGTGAGAAGAGGAGCGGAGAGTCGGTCAGACATCCAGACACCAACTCAGGCGGAGGAAACACACACACACACACCGTCAGTTCCAGCAGCCATGCCTTACTCTCTGCTCCCGCTGTGCCTCCTGGGACTGCTCTCCGTCTCCTCCGCCTGCTACATCCAGAACTGCCCCAGGGGAGGCAAACGAGCGCTGACGGAGACCGGAGTGAGACAGGTAAGCGGATAACTTGAGTTTAAGTTTATTGCGCAAGTCTGCACTGTTTCAGTAGAGTTCGTGAAGTCGTTAATTAAATTGAGAATTCAAGTCAGTGGTTCTCAACTGGTGGGACCCACATTTTCCTGTGGTCATTAAGTCGTTACCCACTCTCATAGAATTTAAACCGAGCAAATTAATTTTCTAAAAATGAAAAATGAAACAACCATATAGCATACTCGTTTTTATTCAGCAGAGTGTGCCTTTCAAAATAAGAGATTTTCTAAAATAAGACGCATGCTTAACACCTGAATCACATTATTTACATTTTTGACCAGCTGTTCGCAACCCATTCAGAACGCGACCCACTTTTGGGTCGAGGCCCACCAGTTGACAGTCACTGGTTTAGGTAATGTCAACTGTACAGTATTATAGGTAAAGACAAAAAATGTATTTTTCAAACCTTTATTTTGTACTCTGCATGGACATTCATTCATAAAATTTGCTGCAAATTAACCACGGTCTTAAAAAAAAACATTCTAAAAATTAAATACTAAAAGATTTTTCAGCACAGAGCTGTCAGTGTGTCTGTCTTGTTCTAGTATTTCTTATACCAATAAAAAAAGATAGATCATAGATAAGGATGTCCAATAATATTGGTCAGCAAATATTTTTAGCCCCATAATAGCATAATAATGTGATATTGATAAGATTGATATAAATTTTTTCCTCCGATAATGTCAATCTGATAACACATGCCCGGGTCTTGCTAAGTTTACAAGAATCACACTGTAGTTTCCTGAGATGTTTGCCTCGGTTTTGGGGGCATGTGATGGTAACAGTCAATATCGGTATTTGTAAATTACGTTTTTTTGGCAATAACGGCAAAATATTATATCAGCAAAAGTTACTATTGTTCCTGTATAAATATAAAGTCTAGAGAAAGGCATTTATTCCCATGTCATATAATTAAAGTGAATTTAGTATGTCCAAAAAAAACCATAATTCTGCAATTAAGTTGTCAGTCAATTCAGTTTGTTTTTTTCCAATTATCCTGCTAATATTTACGATTATGGAATTGTAAATATTAGCAGGGAAATTAATTTTGCATTGTTATATGTGTTATAAGCAGAACCCTCAAATTAAATGTGTCTTGTCTTGCCACATCTATTTCTCCTAAACCACAGCAATCACTAGGTGTGGTTTGGAGAAATGATCCAATTTCACTTTATTGGGCTGACGTATTAATTGCTTATAATTTGTCTTTGCTTGTTCAAGCACGAAAGGCAGAACAAAAAAATATTCTTCTGCCAGGTGGCAGCACATTGCTGCCAAAACTAGATGAATAGGTGCTGTAATCGGAGCTGTCGAAGGAAATCTCAGTGTCTTTCTTCAATTCCTGCCAGTATATCTGTGTTGTCTTCAACTAAACAGGCTAAGATTTTCGTCTGTTTAAACTAGAGGATTATTATGTTTTATTACAAATATATTTGCAGTGCCAGGGCTCAGAAAAAAATGTGAGGAAACACTGGGACTTAGAGTTAGGATCATGCGTCTTGGATCAGAACTGGACAAAATGTTCTAAAGCTATCTTGTTGAGCAATGATGTCTATGTTCTTTCCAGTGCATGTCTTGCGGTCCCGGAGACAGGGGGCGCTGCTTCGGCCCCAGTATCTGCTGCGGGGAGAGCTTCGGCTGTGTACTGGGATCTCCAGAAACGACTCGCTGTCTGGAGGAGAACTACCTGCTGACGCCGTGCCAGGCAGGAGGGAGAGCCTGTGGATCAGAGGGAGGACGCTGTGCTGCCTCAGGTCTCTGCTGTAACTCAGGTACGGTCTCCTCACTGTCTCCGTCACTTTCTAAATCACGTCCTTCCATGCGGTCTCCGTAAAGTTCATATCCTGTCTGCAGAGAGCTGCGCTGTAGACAACGACTGCGTCGGAGATGCTGAAGCCTCAGATCTGGGCCAAGCTGGGAGTTCTCCTGTGGAGCTGCTGCTCCGCCTGCTGCACGTGAACAGAGGACAGGTGGAGTACTGACACTGGGAACAGGAAAATGTCTCCTGCTCTTCAACACCTGGCAGCCCGACGGTGAAAATGATTTATCCATGTTTCCCTTTCAAAAACACCGACAATCAAAATGTCTGTTAATAAAACGCCAAATCAGACTGTTGTGTTTTCCACTCCTGCTGTGCTAATGTCATGTAACAATCCTGCTACTGTTAGCTCACCTATTTGCTTCTAAAAGGTAATAAAATGTACATTATGGGAGTAGAATTCTCCCTTTTTCTCATGTCAGAAATCAATGTATTAAGACCAACGTCTATGGAACAAAAAAAAACCCGCCCACCTCAGAGCTAATCTCTGTAAATATACCGGGAATTTCTAATAAAAAACATAACGTCATGAACATGTATAACAAAATCAACGTGTCTGTGTGTTGTTTCCTGTGTAGTAAACATTTAACAGAAACATAAACAAATCTGTCCTTTTCTGATTTCTGTTTCATTTTTACTTGGCTTAAAAAAAAACAAGATTAAAAGTTAAGCTGATGAAATATTTTCGATATTGTTCATTTGTTTCTTTAACTGTCTGTGTTTGTACTCTTGAAGCTATTTGACTCTGGAAATTTGGTTATTTCCCCATCATGTCCTTTTAGTCATTGTTTTGTCGAACTGTCAGCTAACACATTCTCTAAAAACGCCCTGTTTTTTGTGGGTAATTTCCCATGTCTCCCCCAGGGATTTTGAATCACTTGTGTCAAACTCAAGGCACGTGGGCCAAATGCGGCCAGTCAAATCATTATGCGTGGTCCTCGTTAGCTTAAAAAGCATCTGCCTTAAAATTTTTTAACCTAACAAATAATTTGTTTATATTATGCATCAATGCAACTTCCATGAATAATAATCAATTGCAGGAACGTCTATTAATACATACGTACTTACATTTATAAAGTCTTTTATTTCCAAATTGCCCTTGAGCGGGAAATGCATTGCCAGTGTGGCTCCACCCGGTGATAAAGTCCTAAATATAAAAATTAATTTTCATGGACGTGACACCAGAGAGACATCATGAAATTCCAATTAAATTCAATCCAAAATTATTATTGATCCCAAAGGGAACTTTTGGCTTCCAGTAGCTTAAAAAAGCTCAAATGTTGCCTTTGTAAATTTGCACTATGCATGAGCACTAAGTTTTCTTTTGCGCCACATAGTGGTGAAACATACGAGGATACATAGAACAACACACTCCAATAGAAATATAAAGATCTTCTTGTTTTTTCCTGTTTAGCTGAACAGAACACTGGCTCACATGCAGGAATTGAAGAAAGACACAAAATGAGCTGCAGAATATCTATTTTTTTAAGATATTCCACTAGATGGCAACACCTGCTGCCATCTAGTGGAAACAATAAATGCTCACCCTCTCAGGGTAGTGCAGTCAGATATTTGCAATAAATATTAATTATTTATACAACGTTATACAAACTTTTCTACGGTACTATTTTGCAACTTTTCCCTCGTTGTCCGTCTCCGACATATTACCGATCAGGTCACCTGATCAATCTGTGCAGAAATGTTAGTTAATAGCTAGCTCTTCTGCCTGTTGGGAGTCTAACTTAAAAGTCAGAGGTTGTAAATCAAACCGTTTCCCCTCGTGAATAAAACACAAACATAAAGCTTTCATTCATTTCGTTCAAGCCTTTTTTTCTGTTGTGTACCAACACGTCTGCCCTTTGTGGTTGTGTTACCGTCACCTCTCTTTGTGTGTTGACTGAAAGACTGAAACTTTTGCCAAGACGTATTACGGTGTGTGTCTGTAAAAACCACGGTTGGAACAGATCTGGTCCGTCCCAGATTTGACACTTTCACAAAAGATTGTTTAAACTTCATCATTCAAGACCTTTGTATTAATCTTTTAGAAACTGTTATTGATGTTTTTATTTGCGGCCTTACAATGTAATTGAAGGAGAACGTGGTGTAGTTTTGCAACAATTGTTCTGTTAACGGCTGTGGGAGTGCTGCGGTAGATTACCCAGACACTGACCAATGAGCAAACACATCAGAAATCAATCCTGTCGTCTGCTCAACGCATGACCAAACTCTGATGCCAAAAAAACGTTACATTCAAGAGATTGAAAGTGGTTTCATGACACTTTCTACCAGTTAGACTGAAAGACAGACAAATAGGTCGTCAGACAGACAGATAGACGGATCGATAGATAGATAGATAGATCGATAGATAGATAGATAGATAGATAGATAGATAGATAGATAGATAGATAGATAGATGGATGGACGGACGGACGGACGGATGGATGGATGGACGGACGGACGGACGGACGGACGGACGGACAGACAGACAAATAGATCACTAGACAGACAGACAGACAGACAGACAGACAGACAGATAGATAGATAGGTAGGTAGGTAGATAGATAGATAGATAGATAGACGGACGGACGGACGGACGGACGGACGGACGGACGGACG
>JAFBJS010001679.1:129560-157060 GCA_016785265.1 Paraplagusia blochii | reverse complement strand
CTCCAGACTGTACATCAGGGGCAGAACCAAACCTGTGTGTGCTCCTCTCAAGCTGAAGGCCCTGGTGGATCCACGACCTTGGTCAAAGGGAAACCAGCTGAGAAAGCGTTTCTGAGGCTCAGTCTGAACCCCCAGACCACGGAAAGGTCTGAGTTTTCTGGAGTTTCAATCACGCAGGCAGATATATGGTGTTTCTACTTTGTCTTCTTTGTTTCTTTGTATCGGCAGCTGCTGCATGTAAAGTGTGTGGTGTGAAATGGTGAGGAAATGTGTCATTTCTATTGTCTAACTGTCAACATTTTTTGTAAAATGAGGGACAAGGGATCGTTTTTATTTTTTTTTATCATGCTACTGAAATATTAAACCTTCAACCAATCACATGTGTGTGTTTTGAATTGATGGTGTTTTTAAAACTTGGGGTTGCAGCCCCATAAGGAGCCACTTCGAAATCAAATGCAGAAGCATGTAATTGTGGGAATTTCTTGGGAAAATTGCTGATGAAGCGCGTTGTGGTGGCCTAGTGGTTAAGGAACCAGACATTGGTTCAGAGGGTTCCAGGTTTGAATCCTTCAGCTTCCAGGTTACCACTTTCCTTTCCTTCCTTGCAGATTTGACTCCTAAAGTTGTTTGTATGTTCTTTAATCAATTCCAGTTCATGAATATATATATAAAAAAAATATATTGACCCCAGGGTCTTACTGAAATAAAACCCTAGACCAGTTATTCTCAACTGGTGGGTCGCGGCCCAAAAGTGGGTCGTGGACCTGTTTCCAGTGGCCTGCTGCCCGAAGCAGATTTGACTCTTAAAGTTTTGTGTTTATATGTTCTTTTACCAATTCCATTTCAGGAATATAAAAGAAGATATATTGACCTCAGGTTTTCACTGAAATAACACTCTAGACCAGTTATTCTCAACTGGTGGGTCGCGGCCCAAAAGTGGACTACAAACCTGTTTTTAATGGCCTGCAGGCCTCTGCTGGGTCAATAATTGTATACAAAACAATAATCCAATTAGATTAATTTTTTATAATAACTGTTTTCCAGAGCTAATTACTGAACACAGTTTAATTGTACAGTTCCGAAAACTGACTTGTAGGAGCCAAAAAAGACAAAAGTTTGATACAAGATGTGCATGAAGATACAGTGACAATTATAATTTTAGTTGCTTATTGACATAGAACAGACAACTGCATTTGTTGGCACACTTTAACATTATTTCTAATCTGTTAGATTCAATCTGATTTATGAAAGGAAATTCTTAAAAGTTGTGTATCATTTTTATTACTTAAAATTTTTTCCCAAATTAATCAAATCATACACAAAAATCTTAATTAAATTACAGGCTGATTGACTAAGGATGCAAAAAATAAAAAATTGGGTCACAACTCTTCACAATAGAAACACTTTGAACTCAGCTTCACTGATAATCGTCAATCACAGCCATTAGTTCCTCAAGTACAGACGAGTTTTAAGCCAAAGCTTCAAGTTGTTGTGATAATAAATCCTGTCATCCTGGCAGAAGAATCACCTGTGGCTCCGTCCTGTCATCTGCCTTTAAGTCGTTCCAGATCTTAGAGCAGAGAACGTGAGCTTTGTTTAAATCCGTGAAGCAGGAATAAATCTCTCACACCGTTTACGCAGCGCCGTTCTCTTTGCTTCACAAACACCGTTTCAGAGTTCGCAGCGACACGAGGTCAAGTCCGTGAAACTCGCAACAGCGTAGGCAGAACGACTGAGAAAACAAACACGCTGGTGTCAGATGGGGCAACGGCAAAAGCACAAGTCACTGAAATGAGGATGAAAACATCTCCCAGCTGTTTGGATCTGAATCTGGTCCACGACTCACACTTTTTCCTTATTCAGGCCATGTTTAATTTTTTGGGAGATTGACAAGTGGGTTGAAAAGACCAGGATGACACTGCAGTTAGTCAGAACAATGGAGATGAAGTTGTTAATAAAATATGCGCTTGTGGCCATATGCACTCAGGGGAAAACAATTTTCTTTTTCAACTACTGAATGAGAAATCAATTATATCTGCAAGACGGCATTGTTTCTTTCCTCTTCAATCCCCTATAAATCATATTTTTTGGATCATGTACAGAGACCAGTGAAAAATTCACACCACATTGCATTTGCAGATTCGTCTACAAAGCACAGACGAGGCCAACAACTGACACAATGTCTGATGTCAGTGTTCGTGGCTGCAGAAATGTTACGACTGTGACGTTCAGAATCCAGGAAACGACAACAGACTGAGTGGCTCAGAGCCATTAATGTTGGTTTGTGTGGTTTGGTAGCTCAATAATCTCCAGCTCTGTTCTTCACTGACAACTATGTCTTCTCTCCAGTTGTTGTTCAGATGCAACCATGAGAATATTGACTGCAACCAGAGCGGTTAAATTCTCATCATAGCTGCTGTAGTAAATTCAAGTGTTTGTTGTTGTAGCTCTGGGTTGTGTTCGACGTGGCCTTCGATTCCACAAAGAGGACGTGATGACTAAGAAATGTAGAACAGGGTCAAATCTGAGGGTCAAATCTCAAGTTCTGTTGGGAGGAAGTGTGAGACCAGTTGTTGAGGTATTAATGATCGGGGTGTTGATGACTAACAACCCATCAATACTCACCTAATGACTAGTATCAAAAAAACTTAATGTCTAGTTGACTAACTAAACTCTCTAACCTTCAACAAAGGAGCAGTGAATTTCTTTACCAAGATTTCTGGGCAACAAACCATGGGACTTACTGTGGAGGAATACATTTTTGTTTTTTATTCATTTTTATTGTTTTGGTAATGACCCACCGAAAATGCGTCTGAGACCACTTTTGGGCCGTAACCCACCAATTGAGAATCACATGTCTTCAGTGCTATTTGGGTGAAAACCTGTATCTTTTTTCTATATTTACGAACCGTGATTAGTAAGATTATCAAATAAAATATATATTTAAGTAACCCTAATAACAATAACACATGTTCCTCTGCGTTCTATTTGATTGCAAGGAATAAGGATAAATTCCCATAAACAAAATAAGTTAATACCCATTTATTAAACATGCCCCTGCTTGATGGCAGGTAGAGAGTGGCAGACTGGTTGTTGATGCCAAGACAATCTTGTAATTCTGTTAACAGAAGGATTTTTAGGATTTGCAGCCAAGTTTTAAAGTTTACCGACTGTGCACATCATCTTTGTTTTTGGTTGGCTGCCTGTTTTTGATTAAAATGCTGTGGTAAGATTGTAGTTCAGTAGGTAAAGTTATTAGGCTTTAAACAATCTTTTATCTTTGTTTTAAAAACCTTTATTTTATTAGAATCGAATTATTTATAAATACAATTAATTAAAGATAACGTATTTGTATTGTTTTTATGTGTTATCTAAGTCATAGTGTATATGCTATAGACACTATAAAATACCATACGCACATGTTAAATTGTGATTTTTCAAACGTGAATCAATTTTATTGCACTCGTTAAAAAAGACTCTTTTTTAAAACTTTATTTAAACAAAAACTCACTGTACTACATGCTCAGTGCTCTATAATATATCATATATAAGTATCTACAAGGCATTAACAAGGTGCATAAAACAGAATAAAATGAAAACTAAATAAAAGAAATTAAACAGAACATAAGGACAGATCACTGTAAACATATTAAGTAGGGTAAGTAAGTTCAAATAAACGTGTACCGTTAAATTACATGGAGTTACTATTTTGTTTCAGACATCTTTAAAGCAAGAAAGGTTCGTTTTTAAGAGCAGACCATAATGGAAGGGATATTGGTATTTGTGTATGCAATATTTTGCGATAATATTGAGATTTTTCACAAAAACACACTGTGTTTTTATCGACTTCCTGTAAAAAATTCTTATTTTGGTAGGACCGGAAGCTCAGTGCATGGGGCGTGACTACACCAGAGGGCAGGTTTTATACACACTACCACGCCCATATTCTCAGATTCAACTCCTCCCACCTGTTCTCGGTTAGGTTGACGGCAGTGACAGGAAGCAGCGGAAAAAGTTCATGTCCGCGTCACTGCTGTGTTCCTGCAAAACATCTCTCCAACGACTGGAGCCACCATGTCTGACCGAGCCGGCAGGGATGAAGTCGAACACTCGGCCATGCTCCGCGTCTCCTCTGCCCTCTTCTACGCGGGCAGCTCCTTCCTCATCACCGTGGTGAATAAAACGGTGTTGACGAGCTTCAGGTGGGTGGCGCTGTTTCCCGCTATGGACTCACACTCTCGGAGTACCAGCAGAGAAACCATAATTTTGACATGTATTTATTACCTTTAGAGTTTTATTCAGAGTGCATTTCGAACACCGAACAGTCCCTTTGTGAACTTACGTGAAGGTTTTTGTTTGCATTCAAATAAAACCTTCACTGTGAGTGTGAGTTTTTCTGTCTAGTTTTTGAGCATTTCTTATCTAACTTCGTAGTATCCGTTTGTCACACTGGCGGGGAAAAGCTGTGTGGTTAGTTATTTAATCAATATTTATCTAAATGTTAGCAAAATGATAAAAATAATTAGCCTTCTGTTAGTTCTCCTCTCAACTCAGGTTTTAGTCAGTTAATTACCAACTAACTCGTTCCTAACTGATTTACCAAACGGCTATACTCTATTAAAAAGATTAATAATTAAAAATCTTTACGTTGTGGCAGATAAATACTCCTGAATAAAATTAAATTTCCGGCATTCTGAAATATTTTCCTACCTATAAAATCTTCCTACCTGAATTAACTGTGCATGGACACTAGGGTTTCTCACAGCCTATAACTTCCTGCTACCAGACCGGTATAAAAAGTTTGAATCTCGTATCAATGACTCTGTGTCATTTTGAGTTTATTGTTGTTGTCTTCACTGAGTAAATATTTCCTAATCAAATATATTTGCATTCATTCATTCATTCATCTTCTTCTGCTTGTCCGTTGTCGGGTCGCAGGGGCAGCTGGCGCCACCCAAATCACATTGCACCATATTGTGAGCCTTCCTGTGGGTGGTGGGCCCACAAGAAATATATTTGCACTGTTAATGATAGAATCCTAGCCATTCTATTGTTCAGTTTTTTTGGTTCGTTTCTAATGTTTATTATTATTCATTCACAAAACTAATATTGTTCATTGCTGTCTAATACAAATATTTTTATTTGTCAAATTAAGAAACGCCGCTGCATTGACATTAAAGAGTGCTTTGTACGCTCCCTTGGCCCATTGAAATGATCGCATTTGGCCCGCGGGCCTTGAGTTTGACACATACATCTTAACCCTATTTGATTGTCTGATGTAATACCAACATGGTCACATCACATTATCTCAATATTTACATACTGGTGGCGTTCCAAGTGGAGTATATAGTTAGCACGTACGGGGCCACTCCCACTCTCACCTGCAGGGTGTGCTATAAATGTAATTGCGCATATCTCTAAGCAACCAGACCATGGGTCTCAAACTCTACTCAAACTCAAAAATAAGTTGAGGTCCACATAAGGGCCATATCAGCTGTTTATGTTAAAAACCAAAAAAAAAAAAGTCAGTTTCCCACAGGTTGAGTGTATTACAACACTGTAGATGAGTATAAATAACTATACAACAGAAAATGTATCAGAAGGAGTCTGTGGACCAGGGTTTTGAGAATTTGCAGACAAAAATGTGTAGAGAAAATCGAGAAAATACAATAATACATTTTGATCCTGATTTAAAAAATGTACCATATATAAATCTATATTATATATTTAATACATATATATTTTCATTTATATACATTCATATTTGCTGGTTAAGCTGAATGATGTTCCGATGAACATGCATCATTTGCGCGTTTTCAACCCGAGTTTTCTCCATAAGTGAGAAAACTGTGTTGGATCAAAATGAAAAGCACAAAGAAGGAAAGTTATTGTCGTCTTGCAGTGAACCACTAACCCTCTATAAATCTCGTGGGCGGCGCTGACATTAATCTTTCATAACAAGGTGGGGTCCGCAAAATTTCATTCCACGGACCACAAATGGCACGCAGGCCGCAAGTTTGAATTTAACCTGTTCCAATACAGCCCAAACCAATAAAAGAAGAATACATTGTTGTTCTTAGAACCTGTAACTGTTCGCCCTCCAAATATTTGGAGACGGCAACATTCTTTGGTCATAAACTGATCTAATGTTGTTTTTCTTTGCCTTCTCTTGTTTGACAGGTTTCCCTCTTACATGTGTTTAGGAATTGGCCAGGTGAGTCCTCATGTGCATCTTTGTTTGTCTCTTTTTACTACATTACAGTGACAGAGGTATACTTTATAAATCATTTAGGTAAAAATGTAAAAATGTGTATTTTTTTCACTCTCACTTTTATTTTGGGATTTTATTCTTCGTGTAATTCCTTGATTCCAGGCCGACTCTATAATTAATCATCTCTTCAACTTTAACTTTAATATTTTAAAGGGATTCTCTACTTTAGAAATCTTTTGCCTTCCATTGACCTACATTTTCTCATCATCAAGTGTCATGTAGCTTTTTCATCCTGTTCTCTGGTAGGAGGTTCTCTTTTTCCAAAAAGTCATTTCCTGATCAAACCTCTCTAAGAAGAAGTGTGAACTTAATTTCAACCTGATGGAGCTGCCAGATCCTCAGATGTTTTCTTCCTGGACCTTTTATTAACTCTTGATAAGAAAAGGAAATCTCTCTGGTTCTTCTTCTTAGATTGATAACAGATTTGATTTTGTCAAAAGTTGTTTTTCCTTTCATACAGAAAAAGTGTCTGGTTTGTTATTTGTTTTTTACATTATAAAAGCAACTTTTTATATGCGTTCATTATTGCGTGAAAATGTTATATAATTGGGAAATAAAAAAAAAAGAGATTACATTGCCTCTCATTTTGGCAACAAGCATAGAAATGTTTTTTGTAATATTTTGACCATTGTTATTTGTCATTATCTTAGTTAAAGATATGATTGTGGGTTTTTTTCCGTTTACAGATGATTGTCACTGTCCTTGTACTTTATGCTGCTAAAAAAAGTAAAATCATCCAATTTCAAGACTTTGACACAAATATCGCCTTTAAAGTAAGTACTATTTTATATTTCATGTTTTACAAATTATATGTTTACAAATAAATTACAAATATATTTTCACTTTACAGCAAAACATTTTGTTTTTATTGTAAAAA
This sequence comes from Paraplagusia blochii, assembly GCA_016785265.1. Classification (NCBI taxonomy): domain Eukaryota; kingdom Metazoa; phylum Chordata; class Actinopteri; order Pleuronectiformes; family Cynoglossidae; genus Paraplagusia; species Paraplagusia blochii. Next base: position 149,912 of record JAFBJS010001679.1, on the reverse strand, counting down.
ATGTTTTTTTCTTTAGATTTTTCCCCTGCCTTTGCTGTATGTTGGGAATCATATAACGGGACTGGCCAGTACCAAGAAACTCAGGTTGGATTTTTGATTTTCATTTATTAAGAATAAAAACTTATTCCTTAATTCTGTCTATACTCATGTGTCTGTTTTTTTTTACAGTTTACCAATGTTTACAGTACTACGAAAATTCACCATATTGATGACCATGATCCTGGAGGTCTACATACTAAGGTAATGTATGTAAGGTATTGCATTTAATACATATATTACCAAACTAATATACAGTATGAAAATATATTAAAAATATATATATATACTGTATATGCTTAAATACCTTTCTTTTTAATGTCTCAATAACTAACTGAATATTTTACACTTCTTTGTACGCTAAGAATTACTTTGCTTTATTTTTATTTGTTTTATTTTGTGTCACTTTATATATTTATATTTACTGTACATATAATATATTATAATATGTTTACTATTTTAGTTACTGTTATTATTATTATGTATAATATTATTATTATATGTGATTTATATTTACTGTAAGTTATTTTATCGTAACTTTTTCTCCTCAAATTGTAAGTCACTTTAGATAAAACTCAATTATAATGCAATTTAATATACAGTACATATGTCATGATGTCAAGTACTTTTACTGTTCGATCTTTTCTTTTTTCAGGAAATCATTTTCAAAGCAGCTCATTTACAGCGTGTTGACGATTGTGTTTGGAGCCATGGTGGCAGCCAGGTGAGATGTTGTCACTGATACAGTTTAAAAGATGTTATTGCGCACCAAGTGAAATCAAAAGCATCTTTCATGTTATTTACCATGACTTTTGTCTGACTTTTTAGTTCTGACCTGGCCTTTGATGTCGAGGGGTACACCTTCATCCTGCTGAACGATGCCTTCACTGCTGCAGGCAACGTGTACACCAAGAAGAAAGTTGCCACTGAGGTAAGTCCACACATATGACTTTTGACTTACTCCACCATGCATGCGTAGGCGGGGCTAACACAAGTTTATAAATAAAACTAAAGTCGAATGAAGGTGTGGAGCAGAAGTAGTTCAGAAGGTTGCAGAAATAATAGACAACAGGTCTTGTTTGAATTTTAAAACCAGGGATCTACGCTTTTGGGACTGAACCTAATGACCTTAGTGTAAGTTAAGGCTGCAGAGCCAGCAGATGGTTGTGTTTTAACAAATAAGGTAAATGACAGAATAGTTTTTTTTTTTGTTAAAAAATTAGGCAATTAGAGGGACAACACAGACAGGAAGGTTAGGAGAAAAAGCTAGAGAAGACAGATTGAGATGGTTTGGACATGTTCAGAGGAGGGACAGTGGTAGAAGAAAGATCCTAGAGATGGAGCTACCAGGTAGGTAGGAGATTGTGAGGGAGGACATGGAGGTAGTTGGATTTGAAGATACAGAGAACAGGGGGAGATGGAAATTGTTGATTCGATGTGGCAACACCTGAAAAAGGATTGAGGGATATTTTATCAAATCTTTTCATGAATGAAAAACTTGGAAAAGTTATAGATTTAAAAAAAAAAACATTTTGAGGTTATGGGAAATGCATTGGAAATATAATTCCTTTGGGAAATGTTGGAAAGGTCATGGAAATATATCTAATATATCTATATATTTATATATCTTTGATTAATTATCTAAAAAAAAAACTTTTTTGTTACTGCAGCACCAATCTCCATGACTGGATTAGAACCTTAAACCTACTGACCCAAGTCTGCATCCTTAACCACTAGGCCACTATCTCCATATCCATCTGAATGTCTGGAGTCTTCAGTCTGTGTTACTGGGCATAGGACATAGGCACTACAACTACTGGAGACATTGCTCGTAGTATTTTTTTAGAAAACATGATGCCACAGCATGGCAGGAAGGTGTAACTGCAACAAGGCCTGGTTTTTAGGAGAAAAAGTCTTTGGATGCTTCAATTTTTGGTCCAGGCAGCACCAGGCTGTAGCTAACAGGATAGAACCGCTAGGTGGTTTCATGACAGACAGATGGGCCCTAGAATAATTAGCACCCTATGCATTTCAAATATAAACCTTACTTAATGTTCTGATAATCAGTTTTCACTGGTCATGGTTAAGGTTTTGGACAAATTGTGAAAAATCCCAGTTTAAAGTCTCCAGTTTGAGACCTGACCGTAAATGTTGGTTTTTCTTAATTAACTGCTCCCATTGTTTTCTTGTACAGGGAATTGGAAAGTACGGCGTGCTGTTTTACAACGCTCTGTTCATTGTCCTCCCCACGACCTCGGCCAGTCTACTGACGGGAGATTTACATAAGGTGGAGTCAGTGGCGTGTGTTAGACTCTAGTGTATAATTAATTACACTGTAATTATTGACTTGAACGTCTGGTCCTCAGGCAGTGAGCTTCGAGGGCTGGGCCAGTGCGACATTTGTCGCGTGTTTCTTCCTGTCCTGCTTCATGGGGTACGTCACTGCAGTTTTGCTATGACTTTTTAAGCATCATCAGACTCCTGTGAACGGTTCCTGAATGTCCCCTGTCCCCGTCTGCAGGTTTGTGCTGATGTACTCCATAGTTCTTTGCAGCTATTACAACTCTGCACTCACTACCACAGTGGTGGGGGCAATAAAGGTGAGTGTACACACTGATAAACATGCCACCTTTACACTGAGAGCTCAACGGTTATTCTCTCTCTCTGTCTTGGTCACGTGTTATATGAGTGTATCTGAGTATGTCGTGAGTGTGGTCTAGTTTATTACTAACAGTCAAGGCCGACTTAACAAAAAGAGGCTGCAGCACCGGTCCTCACCACCAGGGGGGTCAGGTTGCTGATATCAAGTGAAATAATATAAGTAATCTACTTATATTACTTTTACTCTACTTCAAGCACCCATATTATATACCTACCCTCTCTTTCATATAGATATTATGGGTGTTTAACATCTATAAAAATATGCTACCACCTTTAAAACAGAGGGTAGGAAAATATTATGGGTAGGAAAAAACTTCAGAACAACGCAACCCACACTTTGTGTTGACGCACAGCCAAAAAAAAATTGACTTCTGAAGGGACTTGTGTCAGTGCCCCTGCTGTGTCGGGACACAACATAAGGGGCCTCATCCTGGTTATTAGCCCCAGGCCTCAGATAGGGTTAATCCGGCCCTGCTGACTGTTATGTACCGCAGTGCACTGATAACCTTTGGAATTCTCTCCAGAATGTGGCGGTGGCTTACGTGGGTATATTTGTGGGTGGAGACTACGTATTCTCCTGGACCAACTTCCTGGGTCTCTCCATTTGGTAAGAACCTGTATATCAATTTTGCAAAAATAAAAAAGCTATTAATTAAACACGTTGAGCCAGAGAAGACTTGGCTTTGTAGAAAGAACTGATTAAATTTGTTGAACGTTTGGCAAAGAGATAGCCGAGGGTTGGCCAACGTTTGGTGAAAAGACAACAACGTGTTAACATAATAATTATATAATAGACACGGATTAAAAAGGTTATTTTTGTCCAGAGGAAAGTGAATAAACCTGATGGTGAACTTGTGTCCTCCTCAGTATGTCGGGAGGCCTCATGTACTCGTACCTCACGTTCCATAACAAACCAACTGGACCAGTCACCGAAGACTCACGGCACGTCAAGATCGATGTCGTCAGAAATGCCGCCGAGAAAAACTCTCTGAACTGAATGGACGAGGTTTTTTACTTTCACCACTTGGTGGCACTGTTCTGCTTCATATTGAAGCATGACGTTGTTCCCACACTTGGATTTACCTTTTGTCAAGGAGACTGAAAACATTGCCACTGTCCACGGACGTTTAATGAAGGAACAGATCCAGTAAAAAAGGGAAGGTTCACGGAACCATCTTTAATCAGATTTTTTTTACTGTGAACGGGGTTGGGCCAATGAAGCAGTTTGTGAATTTATGAAGAAATTAGGAGTAAATATTTATGATTGACATATTTAGTCCCTTACAATTTCTATATTCAATATATATTCCTTATGTATAATGTTGTATTTATTTTTATAATTGCTAAAAGATGAAGAATGTGAATAGTCTGGATTCAGCACTGACAACAACACACAGTTAGAGTTCAACTGTCTGTTTTTACCAGATATGTTTTTGTTTTGTTGTTTTTTATATTTTTAAAGACAAAATTAGAATCTTTTATTAACTTTGTGCATTTTTAATGCCACCTAATTGCAATTTGGTGAATTAAAAAAGCCGGATGGGACTGTGTGACTAAATGTACAGGGCAAACTAAGGCCCGTGGACCAAATGCAGCCCGTTAAACTTGTCCAAATTATATTATTAATTGATATCATCGTTTTGCTTCTGCCTTTTTCCTCCAATGACAACATTTTATATGAAAGGATAGAAAATTCTAAAAGGATTTTAGGATTTGGACCCACACTTTTGCTCCTGTCATAGTGTCAAATTTTAGTGCCCACTGTGGCCTGGGAGTCAAAAAATGACCCACGCCTCTCTTAGACAGTCCTACAATAGTTTTTTTTGTTATCACTCTTCTGTATAGTTTGTAGATCTGGGTTGGAGTTGTCCTTGAAAGCAGTTATTTTTTTTGTAAAAATAGTAAACCCATTTTTATTTCTTACAGGTATCCCTGGCAGTGATGTAAATTTGATGTGTATGTTACTTAAAATCATACACATGACAGGGCATGGTTCGATCCGTAGAAGGCTCTGTAAAGGTTTTGTGCTGCATTTCTGTCAATGTTGTACTATCTCAGATTCCAAAAATATTTTTTGAAAGATCCCGTGTAATCACTCTAATCTAAAACTAAAGCAATTTCATCATTAAGTGAGTAAAATGACACAGGAGGCAGATCAAGTCTGGGTCAGCTTCAGTGAATGTTTATTGAGAACAACCAATAACAGTGCGGACAGTTGGAGAAATCTGTAATGAAGGATCTAACCAAGCAAGCAGGTTCACTCTACACATGTGATAAAATGACAACTGTTGGAGGAGGTTAGCGGAGGGGAGGGGGACGACTCTAAACACCAAGCTCTCTGTAAAATTGTGCACACTCAAAAAAAAAAAAAAACCCTCTAACAAACACAAAGTGTATATATTATAGAAATCGCATAATCTTTAGGGTTAGGAATGCTTTAGAACAAACTACAACGGGGAGACAATAAATCATTTGGTGTTTTGGTTATCAAAAAAAAAAAAAAAAAAAGATATGCCTTCCAGTTTTTTTACTCCATTCTTAAAAATTCTATTAAAATGACTTGGTTTTCCTAATAGCTAGAGTGACACATTTGTTGGTGCAGATTTCTGTAGAGCAATCCGGGGCAGGGCAGTTTTGAGACATCGTACAGTGTTGAAGGATGTAGTGTTAGCTTTCTTTAAAAAAAAAAAAAAAAAAAAAACACTACACGATTAAGTTCATGTAAATAAGTGCCATGTCACTGGACACACAGCAGCCCCTCCCTTTTCTCCCGTGCATTGCAAGCGTAATCCATCAATCATCACAGAGCCGACGTAAATAAGTGCTTTGTTTGAAATGTCCTCATGATAAATGCCTCATACTTTGATAAACATGGAGGATTTAGGATTAAGTCATGATCCTGTTGAAATGAGACTTTGTCGTTGTTGTTACCTCATACTACATCTACTGGAGGTTCAACACACACGATTCTGCAGAAATACTCTGATGAACTGTTTAGATACTGAGGAAACAGAAGGTGGAGTTTTGCACTTTGTTGTGTAATGTTGAGATAAAGCTGTATAAATAATGATATTGATGATGGGGTTGCGTTAAGCTGTAAATGTTTCTGTCCTTGTTATTATTATTATTATTTATTTTCTGGATTAGGCTTGCAATGATCACCATTCATTGACCATAGTGCATGTCAGGACCGTAGATCATACATGTGAAATGGACAGAGCAGGATTCTGCTGCAGGCTATGGTGACACCTTGTGGAAGTCCTGATGTATTTGTGGGGTCTGTCTATGGCAGTTGTGGGTCAACATTGGACACAAAGGGCCCACAAAGGTCCGAAAAAAATTGGACACTGGCCTGGATCGGCAGCATATAGATGGAAAGCTCGTTAACAAGGATAAAATAGGTTAAAGTCATACTTTAGGGCTAAAATACTTTTAGTATTTTCAATGCCATTCAATGGTGAAATAGAGGTATTGCAGGAGAAAGGTAGAAATATATTGACAATTGGACTTAATGATGTCATTTGGTCAACTTTGGCAGGATGAAGCTGCCCTTTTCTGCCATTATGACTTATGTCAGTGTTAAAAACTAGAATAGAAAAAAAAGGGATACTGAGGATCAATCAACCTTCAGTTCTTCTCCCAAGGGTTTACTCAAACCTGCAGGTGCTCTGTCCAATTCTTACACAGTCTATGGTCAGGAATGCTCTAATCTCTGCCCAAATTATCTTTTTGGTCAATATACTTCCTTTCTTTTTTTAAATAAACACTTAAATATGCTGGTGAGGCTGAGTCCCGCCTACCTGCACAGACACAGGTCAAACTCCGGGCGGTGTCCGGTCATCAGAATGAGACTTGAACATTTCCTAGCTTTTGACCACACCCTGTATTCTTCTGTCCGTCTGAGCTTAATCCATATATACATCAGTCATATACACGCGCACAAATATACTTAAAAAACTCGTTCTCATCAAAGTGCAAACAACTTAAAAAAAAAACAAAACACAACAGGTACTCTCTCTCTCTCTCTGCCTGTACGAGACAGAAGAAAGAAGGACATTCTTCATATAGTCAAACCTACACGTTATAGCAGCCTAAAGGTATAAAATGTCAAATGAATAAGGTGCTTTAGCTTCGTGCCTTCCTGGTGCTGTGGGCGGGGCTGTAGATGACAGCTGTGTGTAACACTGATCTCGGGGCCAACTCTTCGTCTGCTATCACGAGTCGATAGAACAAACTAAACTAGTGTTTGATACACGCTTACTTATGATTTTTTTTTCTTTAACTACAGCACAGACTGCAGGAAGACGGACTGGGGAAAGCGAAACGAGGACAGAGGAGGAGGAGCCAGGGTCCAGGTTCTGAAGAGGAAAAGGAGAAACCTGGTATTTCAGGGGGACAGGTTGTTGGCCAGCTCGATGAGGGCCAGAGCGCCGTGGAGGCGCTCCCTCTGCTCCTGGAGGCGTCGCTTGGCTGCGCCTCCCTGGCTCCCCTTCTCCTCCTCCATGGCTTCTTCCTCTTCGTCAGACTGCAGATACTCCATGGGATCCTGCTGCTCCTGGTCCTCGGCGCTTTCCTTGCTCTGGGGTTTCACCTTGGAGGTGGTGGGGGCCCTTTGCTCACGAGTCCTCCAGTATCTGTGATGTAGAAAAGGAACATTTTTGTTTTTATCTTAGTATTATACATTATCGAGCTTGTGGTTCCTCTAGAAATCAAACCCACAACTCTTTACTATTTGTTATGAAGGCAGGTGTGCTAACAGCTAAACTACAGAATCACATTCATTTCAAGGTGTTTAAATGAATATTGTAGCACATGCCATGTGTAGGTATTGGTTTACAAGTAGGTCATTTTCCATATAATTCTCAATATTGTCCTGCCCATATCAAATACACAATTCTTTGTTATCTTTGCATTGCAACAATGAGTCGTAAAAGGACACAGTTAGAGCTAAATGATATGTAGGTCAGGCATAAAAGCTGAAATGCCTTTTCTCTACAATCTACAACTATAGAAGGGCAAAGGTGTTTAGTTACATTTGTTGTAATTTAACATTTAAATACTTTTGGTCAAACTCAAAAACATTACCGGAGGGCCAGAAAACAAAGGCAAATGGGCCGCATCCTGGCCCCCTGGCCTTAGTTTGCCCATTAGCTAACTTAGACTTGTCTGACTGGGACTTCTGGTGTCCATTCCTCAGCTCACCTTTGGCTAGTATTTCGTTAAGGCTTTATCTTGGTGGTGAGTTCGTTTCTTATTCATCACTGTTCTTCTTAGTAATCACTATGAAAACTATCCTTCAAATTAAGTCCAACCCTGCCTGACTTTATATAGAGAAGAGCGTGTTTTGACTCACTTTGCCAGCCACTCCGCCACAGCCTTGTTATCCACAGACTGGGTCTTCCCCTGACCATCCTGTGGCTCCTCCCTCTTAAGGCGAGAGAAAGGATGCTTGGGGCAGTGACGGTTGGCGTGAGTGAAACGATTGCCACAACCTGGAACAATTGGACAGATGTTTCAGTGAATGGACACGAGACGTTAACGTTATTTCACGCGCTATTTCATTTTTGTTATTCTTTCTTTCCTTACTGTGCAAAACAAAAGAGAAACCTCATTCAGACCTACCTTTCTCTGAACAGACAAAGGGTTTTTCCCCAGTGTGCAGGCGCTGGTGCGTCTTCAGCTGACCACTCTGGACAAACGCTTTACCGCAGTTTGGGTAGTCGCACAGGTAGGGTCTCTCGCCTGTGACAGGATAAGGAATACGTCAACTTAAGGAATACGGTTATCCTTATGGATGTGTCTAATATGTCTTCTGTCTCACCTGTGTGTGTCCTTTTGTGAGCCTGAAGGGACTTCTCTCTGGGAAACACTCGGTTGCAGATGTTGCAGCGGATGCGGCTGGACGACGTCTCTCCTTCGCTGATCAACTCCCGGACTGTGTCGGCTCTCGGGCGACCTCTACGGATACCGTCCTGACAACAAGTTTGGCATCTTTAGAAATGGCGAGGTGGTGAAATGCACTGCTAAAGAGCTAAATAATTTCCCCATAGACCTAAATACAACATATATTATCTGTATTAATTCATTTCCATGGGTAAATGAGGATAAAGATAGATAAAACTTATAATCCCTCAGAAATATCCTGGAAATTATGGGAAATTTAGGTTATAGTTAGCCATACTCCAGATGGAACTCGAACCCACAATCCCTGGTTTAGGAGGCCAGTGTCTTATCCATCCATATATTTACACAACCATTCATTATCATATTTACACACAAAGACACACACAACCCCACATGTATGTTTAAACATACATACTATACATATATACACACACAAATATGCATACATCTACATACTCATATATATGTGTATATACATACACTTAAGTATATGAATCTATATTCATATATGTTTATATATTAACACACATATATGCAGAAATACATGTATGTATGTACATACAGGCATATACAGTATAAAAATACACGTATGCAAATATACATATATTTATATACTGTACGTGTCCCTCACTCACAGGAATTAAGGATGCAAACTCCATACAGTGGGGCCATACAATGCATGTATTTCTGAACAATAACCTCATAACATTTTTAATTTTTATACATTAATTTCATAGAGTAAAAATTAAAATTCTCCTTAAATTAACTGTTTAACCAGTTATTCTTTTCTCTTATGTAAATCTTTTGATTCCAACTTAAAGGTAGCCCCCCCCCACACCTCTTTTATCAGTACACGTGTAACCGCGCCGACACGTTTGTCCATTATGGCTCATTTTACATCCGGTCCAGTTTTGGCGCGCTCTACGTCATCATAAGCAGCTGCTGCAGAACCAGGAAGTCACTGCGGCTTTTTAAAATCCACCATGTCACACCCTAATGCGCGGGCGTTTTTTTTTAAATGACTCACCATCTTGGCCATATTGACTGTCCAAACATCGATATAACCAGTAAAACAAACGAAAACATTGAGTTTAAAGTTGATATTTGAGATGATAAGTCATAAAGTTGTCATAAAGTTCGCTGCGAATGAATGGGTTTGCTCTGAATGAAAGATATCCTCACACATGCGCGGTAACTTCACTTATTTTTGACGTTAATGCTACAGATGTTACACTTGTAGCTGTGTAATAACAACTCTGTTCAGTAACGACGGGGTATTTTAAATTACAGTATTTCTCCAGACGCTGTAATATTGCCGTAATCAGGTATTGATCGGTTTATTGTATCGCTATGTTTTGTTATTAGGTACTTTAATAAATATATGATATCTTACCTTGATGTGATCCGGTGACGGAACGGTGTCCTCCTCTCGGGCTGTCTGGGTCCCGGTCGGGGATGAAGCCCCGCTCACTGATCCGGGGCTCAGAGTCACATTGTGGGCGTTTTCCCCCCATTTCCACGGGTAAACCATGAACTCGCTGAAGCCGGGGCTAGTGGGCGTCATCGCCTCGGCTTTCCTGGGTTTGATCGGGGTCGTCTTGATGACGGACACGAGGACCCTTTTAGGAGAGTCTTCGCAGAAAATGACTTGCGGATGCTTGTTTTCGGCCATTGCAAACGAAAATTGCCGCCGGTCGAGCAATACAGGAAAAGTTTAGTTTCCAAAAACTAAATAAAGAAGGATACTTTTCAATCTGGAGTGAATATGTCCTTCATTTCCAAAGAGAAAATAAAAATGAGTGCCAGATCCGTTAATCGCGTCCACGCGTTCTTAAACAACGATATGCAGCACCGTTTCTTCGCTGGAGCGCAGATGTTCCTCTCAACGGTCCACTGAGTGTGCGCCCACTGAAGCTCCGTCCCGCGTTGCAAAAACGCGCCTGAGCCTCTCATTGACCAATCGGGTGCGCCGATCTTGAAGCACGTGTCGGGAGGAAGTACATTAAGCCAATGACAGCATCCGTTAACGACAGCGTCGAAAATGACGTAACTGATAGATAGAAAAAACCTCCTCAACACGAGCTGGGCCAATGGGATTTAAACACTTGACGCGCGCTGTCGCGCTGACGTCGACGTCAGCCAATGGAGGGGAACTAGGGTTCGTTTAGCCCTCACGACAGCCAATCAGAGTGAAGGGCGGGTAATTCTCCACAGCGGATGAGCAGATGGCTGGTTCCCGCGTTGAGGAGTCTGTTTATGTTATTACATTATAGCTGAGTTTAAAGGGAAACGAAAGGGTGTTTTAGAGGCGCCAAAGTTACGTAATGAGGTCAGGGAGGAACAATGGCCGTACTGTGAGGCGTAGGAAAGACTCAAGGACAAATATGGCTTTATGAATGATTCTTAATGCGAAGTTTAGTAGTGTATCATGCTTACTATGGAAACATTCATTCATCTTCGTCCTCTAACGTTTTCTCCTGGTCACAGGGACAGAATAAGTCTCCACGACTGCCGCCCAAATAACACTGCCCCATGGCATAAATGAGGACATTTATGAAATGATATTTCAAACAGATGCGTACACAATTCCAGACAGACATAAATGAGTATAATGGCTTGTATCTCAATTTTAAAGTGTTTTATTGCGCATGTGTCAACCCTAGGCCCGTGGGCCAAATCTATCCCGCAGTGTAAATATATTTTGCATTTAAGATCAAATACAATGTGTACTAGAGTTGACCTGCCCAGGTTTAGCCCAGGCATGGGCAAACTAAGGCCCGGGGAATGCAACCCATCAACCTTCTCCAAATTAAATTATTTATTTATATTATCAATATACTTTTCCATGTCATGGCAGAATTGTCTTGTAGATTCTTGTAGAAATTTAGCATTTTTGGTTTTATACGTGACTTTTCCATGCTATTTATCTTTGTTCAAACTATAGCTTCAGGTTTCCGCTCCAGATTCCAATGTGAGGACCAATTGTGGCCCACGAGGGATGAAAAAATGCTCATGTCTGCATGTATAGCCTCCATATTTTGACAGGATTTGTAGTATTTGCGGATTATGCGCTCTGATATAGCATATGCTCTTTTGTTGCTGTTGTTTACTTGTGAAAACATAAACGTTACATGTAACGCAAATATGTAAAGAAATATTTAGCTTGACGAAGGACTTTGTCCCAATTTTTAATTTTGCCCCACTGTAAATTTAAAGTGATGTTGGCAAAGCTTGACATCCACGTTTTATTGCCGTAAACCTTTCCTGACATCACATCCGGTCTCTACAAATAACACACTCATTGGTCAGGCTACATCTGTGATAAATGGTGAACCTATTGAAGGGCACAGGGGGCGGGGTCACTGTCATCCCCACACGTGCAAACAGTTAAAATCAGTGGAGATGCTGCTGTGGGGGTTTGTTGGATGTTTACCGGACTTTAACTAAATGCTGTGCCGTCGTAGAGCAGCGCGACACCAGGCTGCTGTTTATTTCACCTTGTAGCATTTAGTCGACAGTGTGAGCCGCTGAAATCAGTTTTTTTCTCCTAATGAAAGTAGCTTTAGATACACAGGCTAAGATGCTGCCGGACGCGTACGGGTGTGTGGTTGAGAACAGGTTCGGGAACCTTCTGGATGACGACGCTGACCCTTTCGACTTAATCTGCGAGGTGGAGAACGAGATGGAGAAGGAAAAGAAGAAGAAGAAAAAGAAACAGGACGATGATAAGAAAGTCAAACAGAAAAAACCCGGTCAGAAGGAGTCTCAGAGGGACAGACGCGTCCCTGTAGCCCGCCCGGACCCGGTACCAGGTAAACTAAGTGGTTCCGGCCTGTCAGAACCGGCTGTGGCCGCCGCTGGCGGTGACAGGTTAGCATTAGGCTGCTGTCAGAATTAGGTTCAGACTGCTCAGTTCTACATGGTGTTTTATCTCACTAAATACTTAAAAAAATAATTAATAAAATGTATATATACATATTATATTATATTTTTTTTTAGCAAGAAAATGGAAATAAAAGTCGACAATGCAATAAGATGACGCGTCAAAATTTAGGGTGACACTAAAACAATAGTTCTTGTTGGGGGAGATGAAATAATGATATGAAATCAATGAACAAACAAAAACATTAAAATGACATTACTAAAAAAAAAAAAGCTGTCTAACACAGCGATTCTCAACTGGTGGTTCGGGGCCCAAAGGTGGGTTGCAGACTTGTTTTCAGTGGGTCACAGTCTTTTGTATCAGTTGACAACATTGGTTCCCGCTGCAAGTAAACCTTTACAATTTTGTACTAGCACCCCTTGTGAAAAAAAAAAAAATGCAATTTAGGTCTTTGGAGTGAATGTTGTGGTGACAAATACCATGCTAGTTGGCTGCCTTAACGTCGCCTTGTTTTGTTTTGCCATTTTTGTCCACTGTGTGGATGATCAAAAAGAGAACTTGAAGAAGTGCTGCCACTAGAGGGCTCTGTTTTATCGTAACGGCACAGTAGAAGTAACAAATTGAGAGACGGGCTCTGCCAGACCATTGCTCAGCAATAAGACGTCAATGGCGGTAGAAGTTCTGAGCCGAATTGATGCTAATAGAAGGCAGTTGAAATCCTCGGAATATTTGGAATTTGTTCGACAAGTGTGTAACATTGCTGCGTCATTTTTATTCAGCTTTACAGCCAAAATGATGTTAACATTTGTTAAGGGTATTTGATGGAATATAATCAATTTTTTTTTTCTAGTCAGCAAAGCCATGAAGAGGTCTGCAGCAGTGGAGCGTACGCCCGACCAGAAGGAATACCCAGAGGAGACCTCTGTCTTGGTGTAAGTCTAAAATGTAATGTTTTTTTTTTCTTTAGCAATCATGAGGAAACCGTGTTTTTTTTCCATCAAACTCAGGCCAGTCAATGCAGACTCTGATCTCAGAGGCAGGGGTGGAAACAGGAGGAGAGGAGGACGAGGTGGTGGATACACCAGGAACCCTGACACCGTCAACTTGAGAGGCAAGAGAGAATTTGAGCGCCATAATGGAACGTAAGCTCTCTCTGTGTTTATTCATCAGTTTAAAAAAAACCATAAATCAACCTGTCCAGTCATTGATTACGTATCCAACGTGTACAACAGTGGAATCTCTCCTGAGGAGAAGCGAGGAGGCAGAGGTCCCTGGAACTGGGGCTGTGTTGAAGAAGCTTCAAGGTGATTGGAAAACCAGTAGAAAATACCTTATTTTTTTTACACCTGGGTTCAACTATAATGATGAGATGTGTTTGCTTCTAAGTGAACTGATGGAAGTGACGGACAACACAACAACTAAAGCTGAAGAACCTGAAACAACTGTGGATGACGAAAACCCCAACAGGTGAGAAATTTGATCCAGTTAAGACATTTACTGAAGTTTGAGATGTTTATAAAACAGTAGTTCCTAAATAAGACACAAACTGTTGACTGAGTTCTAAGTCATCAGGTTATTTACTGTTAGTTAAGTGAAATTGTTAACAGTTTGAGTTGAGGCTAAAATGACAGTTTTGCAACTACAAGACTTTGGGAATTCTAATAGTAAATCTTAAGAAATTTCCTCATTATTGACCCTGATATTAGTGTAATTATATAACATTAGTAAGATTTTTGTCAGTTTTTACCCTAGAAAAGTAAACCTGATAACACAATGTCTGGTTTTGGCCTAAATCAAACCCAATAAACACCCAGAGATAAAACTGGTTCAGGCTAAATACAGAACTCCAAGACAGCTGGAAAATGTGGTTTACATCATACAGCGAAGTGAAGATTTTAGGGACCTCTACATTTGGGAGACCAAACCCCATTCATGAGAATCCTATGTTTAATTGAGTTATGATATGATTCTTGCAGAACGGTGGAGGAGGACGAGGGAGAGATGGTTGTCCAAGTTGCTGTGCAGATGTCACTGGATGAGTGGAAAGCCATGCAGGAGATGAGTCGCCCCAAGATGGAGTTCAACATCCGTAAGGCGGAAGACAAGATTCCCTCCAAGGCCAAGGTCATCCACAAGTCCAAGCAGCTGGAGGTGAGGATAAAGGACGAAGGACAGTTCACTAAGTTCAATGACACTCGGTTTGTAGTGTGGGTCTCCAGACTAATGTTAAATACAATAAATATGAACGTCACTTTCTTAAGCAGGGATATCGTGATATGATGTGATTGGTGGAGCAGAAATATTTCTAGGGAAACCCGTTATGATTTATTTACCCTGGTTTTCGACCTTCAGAACCTTAAGTTTGGTGAGGACATGGATATTGAAGGACATTTCCTCCGCAAGTCTGTCAACGACATCACTTCCCTCTTGGATATAAATTTTGGGAGTCTCGCCCGTCCCGCCAGAGGTGGTAGAGGACGCGGAGGTCGAGGTGGCGTGGCCAGCCACCCCGAGAGAGTTAAACTAAGTGTGGAGAGGGTATGTGGAAGCTCTCAGGTAAGAAAATGAGTCAGTTTTACTTTTTTGGCTACCTGTAGGTGTGCAATCGATTGTGAAACTGCAATAAGAGACAAACCTGGAATGAAAAAGTTCCGTTCTCTGTTAGGATTCTGAACTGGCTCCAAACCCTGACGACCCAGAAGACTTCCCTGCTCTGTCAGCTGGAAGATGAGACTGGATTCACTTTATTTACTCCAAGTAGGGAGAGTTTGTTGCACTTACACTTGCTGGACACTGTTCATGTCTCTGCTGTCTTAAGGTTTAGGGTTGTTGTTGCACTGAAAGCACGAAATAGCATTTGACAAAAGTTGAATAAATGCTTAGGCAAATTTCTTTGTGTTTATGATCATTTACCCACAAAAATCACACACTAAAATGACTTTGACTCAAGATGACATGAAGAATGGTTCTGAGTATACTTTTATTGTCCCTTGGTGTGTGTGTGTGCGCGCTTCAAGCAAAATTCACTGGTGGATTATGGACATGATTTTAACCAGGCCTTTTAGGACCACTCCACTTCTCAAAGCATGATTCAGACAGAGTACAAAAATATTTACAAAATACAAATCGCTTATATCAAATGTTCACATATTTACAGGCTTCAAAGATTGAAATGAAAAGCAAAAAAAAAACATGACGAGGTTTCAAAGTGATGCAGGCGTCGTGGTTTTTAAACTACGGATTGTTTCGTGTTTTTTTTTTGTGGATGACAGAAAAGAAACAAGTATAAAATGAATCAAAACAGGATTGTGAGGCCACAGTGAGATGTTAGTAAAAATATATCTTTTGGGATTCTCATGCCATATTGATGCACGTTTGCTGCTGCATGCTTCAATATGTAAAACACAACGATACAATGATTTCTTTAGAAAAGAAAAGTTTAAAAAAAATTAAAAAGTGCCTGAAGGCTAAGATTACATCAAATCAGTCAACAGATTTGATGTGCCATATATTGCGACATCAATTTCTTTGTCATAATCTAAAGTTGACTAAGTGGTACAGCTGAATGTGACGTGGACTAACTTTTCCTCCGGGCGTCCAGAAACCTCCTCCTTATCGAAGTAGAGGAGCTCTAGCCTTGGGAATGGAGTGACTGTGGGGGAGAAGAGGAGTAAAGGGTATTAGAAGTGTAACCATGATGTGTTTTATTTTATTTCTGCAATCAGACTGTGTGCAACAGTGGCAAAGAATATGAAATGGAATCAAGGGATAGATACCATAGTCTGGAAAATCGAACTGATTGTAAAGACCTGCAAGCTTTACGTCCTGGGGAGGCAGAGTGTCTGTTGCCAGAAAGATGAGTAGAAAAGGAGAAAAGACGGAAAAGTGCAGATTAGAACCAGCCGTCAATGACATAGACTGGTGACAGAGGCACAGTGAGCAGCAGAGACCAGAGCGGCTATAGCCAATAGTGTTCTAAAATCAATGTTCTTCACTGTCATGCAGAAAAGACCATGGAGAAAAGGGACAGATGGTCAGAAAGTAAATCAGGGGTCTCAAACTCGTATAAGTTTAGGGCCACAACCCACGTGTTGCTTCAGCTTTTAGTGTTCAATACAAAAAATATTTAATTAAAAAAAAATTCAACTTTCACGTCAAGGTGGGGGCCACAAAATATGATTCCATGGGCCATAAATGGCACACGGGCCGCGAGTTTGAGACCCCTGACATAAATTAGGGAAAAATTTGTGGTAGAGCTGACTTGCTCTAGATATACAATGTTGAAAATAATGCATTATAATTGTTGAAATCTGTCCTAGATGTATGTTTTATATAGTTTCTCTACTGGAGGTGTTAGTGGAGAATCTGAATTAGGGGGTGTGGCTAATCTGTCTTAAAACTAGGGTCTGATTTAGGTTAATGATAACTCAATAAGTTCTACTGTAGTAATTTTTCTGTGTAATGATTTATAACTTATTTAAAAGCTACAAAATTGCAGTTAAATGTAATAAAATTAGATTATAAGGCCTGATTCATGACTTTTTTTTATGACCCTGCCCTCCAGATAAATTGAATTCAGCCAAACAGATTTAGAAAAAAATTAAAACTCAGTTGGGCTGTTTTTCAGATTTTCTAAAGCATTTTGTTGATTATTTTTCCCAGCCTACGTACATCCGTAGAATGTCTCTGTCAGAAGAGCAGGGAGAGGAAACAGGAGAGTAAACGCCCTGTGGTTTTTGGCTGAATTTGAACAGATACTAATCTCACGCTCTGGAGGTTTTTCTACACATATTTGTTAATTCTGCAAGAATTTTCCTTGGGGCTGCTTCTGTTTGTGTAAAAGCAACAGTAGTTCAGGGTGAGGTTCAGTGGAAGCTTGCCTGCAGATGCACTTGTGCCATGTTTAAGTTGATGAATGTGCCTGTGTTGACTGTGGCACTGGCCGTGTCTCTGTAGCTTCCACACGGATCACAACACATTGAGTCAGTGTCTCCAGTCACTACATGTAAGTTCCCCAGAGACCTGACCAGTCTGCTGTGGCACAGGGAGCTGGCAGAGAGAGAGGGGAGGCTGTTAATTTACCCCGCAGGGATCCACCAGTGGCTATAGCCTCAGGGCTGCTTCTCATCAGTGTCTGCGCCACCCGGTGGACTGCACACTCACTGGCACTTTAATAAGTACACATGTGTAATGACTCCATGAGATCATAACATGTCAATAAACCATTAAATCCAAATACAGATTTACTGTCAGGGTTAAACTGATCTCTACACCGACTTACCGTATTTGACCAACTCTAAGTTGCAACTGTCTTCATCTTCAACTTTTTTTGTGCCACGGACCAGTTAAATGTCTGGTATTTTGTTCACAGACAGGTCATTAATTTGTGGCAGATAAATACCCCTTATTAAAATCAAATTTCCGGTGTTTTGAAATATTTTGCTACCTATAAATTCTTCCTACCCGAATTAACTGTGCATGCACACAACAAAGGTTTCTCAAGTGCACGCAGCCTATAATTTTCTGCTACCAGACTGGTATAAAAAGTTAGAATCTTGTATCAATGACTCTGCGTCATTTTGAGTTTATTGTTGTTGTTTTAATTGAGAAAATATTTTCTAATCATATTACACAATGATATCACACAATATTGTTGCATTATTGATGATGGAATGGAAGCTATAGCCAGATGGGGCCAAAAGGAAACATTATTTCTCTGCGGCCCGGCACCAATTCACCCACGATCCAGTACCGGTCCCCGGCCAAGTGGTTGGGGACCAATGTGTTCGGATATATAATTTGACATACAATATTTTAACATCGACAGCCGCTAGAGGGCACTCTAGGCTTGTGTAACAGTACCTGCTACACAGGTACCACTGAGAATTTACCTCTTATTTTTACATGCAACAATATATATTGTGTAAAGAAGGCAGATACTATGTTTACAGATGTTGTCCAAACACTCTGTGTTTCCGATACTGATATCATGTGATACTAATATGCAACAGTCCCTAAAATGAGATAAAAATACACACAACAATAGCAACCTTACAGATACCATATAGGTCTGCTTATATCAACTGGTATCATTGGACATCTTTAAAAATGTGATATTTTCACACTGACACCTGCTAGAGGGCACTCTAACTGGCTCGTATGACTGTCAGTCCAGAGCGATTTATAGCCCAAAAAATACCACTTCATTTGAATTGTTTTTTGAACTATTGAAAAAGAGGAAGTGAATATGAAATTGTGACCAACGTCAAACTGGGACACTAACCTTCGTCCTACGCCATTAGCCGGCAGTGAAGTTCTGGTTCTCTTCCTGCTGTCTGGGTGTTCAGACAGAGGCAGTGGGTTGACACTGGTCTTACAGCCCTGAACACTGGCCTGAAGAACAGCCCTGTGGCAGAAGGAGAGTCTTAGTCACTGCTACACTTTCCAGCCCTTTTCTCTGGTTTTGTTCAGGGGAAAATGTACCTTTCAGAGTGCGATGACGACCTAGTGTGAACCTTATTCTCCTCCTGTCTGTAAAAGAACAACATGATGGTAAAACACCTCTTTAGATCAGTGCTGTGACAGACGACAGGGCAGGAAGCAGAGAGAGGGAGACAGTGCAGTGTGGAAACGAGCAGAAAAGCTCAATCATTTCATTGCTCTGGCACATAACATTATAGCCGCGGTCTCAGCCAAGTGGAATTAGTGAAGCCAAGAAAGTTCCTCATCAACCACAGGGTGGCAGTAGAGAGCTAATAGGGAACGTGTTTGTTTTTAAGGGATTTTATTCATTTTTTTTGGAGGGAAGGAAAATAATCAACAAAACAAAAAAAAAATTGTGACTTTTTCAGTTGTCGTGATCAAACAGACAGTGAAGGTGTAGTGAGATGGTAGCGTGGACCACACCCCAAGAACTAGTTTTTGCGAATCAGCTCAGAACTTTCACTTGTATCAGATGTAAAAGTAAAAGTGAAGGGGATTTTTTTTTTGTGATTTTCAGCTTTTAGGAATTGAAGAGAGACAGTGGGGCTCACCTACAGCATTCTCAGTAAGAGCTCCAGAAGGTGGGGGCAGGGCAGGTTTTTTGGGGGGACAGACGGGCGGTGGAACTCATTGAAATCCTAACCCGTCTATACAGAAATGCAGGATGGAAGGAGGGAAGCCAAACACAATCCACCACATGGCAAGGCTACACAGGGAGGAGAGCAGCATGGCTACCAGCCATCTGAAAGGAGGACAAATCCAACAACAAGAGCAAACGAAAAATAGAAAGAAGGGAAAATAAGGGGAAGGAGACAAAAGACGTCCAGGTCGAATACAGAGACTCTGCTTTTCCACTGGGACTGGATTAGACCGAATACTTGGCTTAGGGCCGTGTCCACAAGTACTTGATAACAAGTAGCTTCAGGGATAGCTGCTTCTGCGTAAACGTTATGCTGAGGCCTGATTGATTGATTGTTTTAATTTTTTATTGAGACTGTCAAAATAAAAGCAGGCAATTCCTTTAGTTGATCGATGAAACGATTCAGAATACGTGGTCAGAAAGATGCAGACAGTATGATAAAATTCCCACAATCGTCATACGGATTGTTGCGACAAATTCCCAAAAATCCTTGTAAGGCACATTGAGTCTGCCTTGTGCGTGATTGTGCTCTATACATCAAAACAAATCAAAATTGAAATAAAAATTAAATTATTTTACCCACTTATTTCATTCTTATTTTACACACAATGTGGGGATTTCTTCTATTTACGCAAACCACTAAAATATGACATAAAACACACATATATGTGTGTATATATATATATATATATATATATATATATATATATATATGAAATTCTGATTAATCAAAAGGGTGTTTAAA
>JAFBJS010001679.1:102438-124024 GCA_016785265.1 Paraplagusia blochii | reverse complement strand
AATCACACACATATATCATTAATTCCACTATGATTTGGACATAAATCTTTTAATAAAAAAAATGAATTAAAAAAATCTGAATTGTGCAGCCCTCTCATTATATATATAAAATAATAATAAATTATATAAATTATACTATATTACTATATATGTATGTATGTATATATGTATATATATATATATACACATACATATATACATACATACATACATATATAGTAATAATATAGTTACAGACACATGACAATTGCAATCTTTTCATATTCCATCCGAACCCAATCCGCGATAATAGCCTTTAAGCAATACTTGTATTATATTATATAAATTATACTATATTACTATATATGTATGTATGTATATATGTATATATATATATATACACATACATATATACATACATACATACATACATATATAGTAATAATATAGTTACAGACACATGACAATTGCAATCTTTTCATATTCCATCCGAACCCAATCCGCGATAATAGCCTTTAAGCAATACTTGTTGTGAGGCGTTACCTGAAAGGGATGTAGGATAAATTCTGTGACACCAACAGACTGTAGGCCTCTTCTGGCGTCATGTTCAGGTGCATCACCTTAAGAGGAAAAAAAAATTGTTACCAGAAATCTGCCATTAAATCACAATTTGAAATACAGCACATTATTTTATTGTGATGATGTCAATAATCTACACAACTTTGTTTATTATTGATGCACTCCACTCTAACTTACAGCGTACGAGCCGATGAGATAGGCAGCGTTGGCCTGTTTTTTCTGGTCCCCGCATGTATAAAATATGATCTTCTTTCTTGACAGAGTAATTGACTGTGAAAAGACAGAAAAATAACAAACAGAAGTGAACGTTCAAGTCAACAACGTTCACACATTAATTCATTAGGAGTTAAGCGTCGGCCTTCAGGGCACATTCTGGAATTAAAACAGACGGCGTGATTGTTTTGTAATGGTGTAATTATCTCTTGCTCTATTTAAAACTAAGTAAATGTTCATTTTTAATTTTTGACATCCTGTTTTTGTTTCTAAGATAATTTGCTGCTTGTTGACAATCAGGTTGATGAACAAATAGGGTAGAGTTTTATTAGTGCATACTTTGGAAACAGGATTTGACTTAAATGGAATGAGAGACTTTGATTTATTCTTTTAAGAATTCAGTATTGAATGCTGGTTTATACAAGTTTTTTTTGTCTTCCTACTGTATAATGCAATGTAAAGGTCTGGTCTCAAAAAGTGGAACCACAAAAGCCTCAAACTTCAGCAGCCAACCACTGAAGTCCTACTGCATGGCATGTTTAAATAGATATTGATTGACCTCGTTTGATTTCATTTGCTCTTCCAGGAAACACGATTTAGGGCAGAAATTTACTTTACCTTGAGCTTCTTTGTCAGCTTGCAACAGAAGCGATAAAACATGGCGAGGTTAAGGGGACCAAAGTCCGCATAGAAGCTGCAGGAGAGAAAGACAAAGAAAGAAGAAGAGGAGTGTGTCAGGGTGGCTATTTCTGCAACCGGCCGCATTCTCTGGGGATGTTTCAGCAGAGAGACATCCAGCTGCCTCACACACTGACACAGTAAAACACTGACAGTGTGAGTAGAAGGCAGAGTGGGTCAATTAGTAGAGGACAAAGTCTACAAAGACAAGAGGTTCTCGGAGTTCAATGGTAGACACGGCTCAGAAAGGTCACAAGTGTCTTCTCTCTGCTGCAGCTCTTCCTTTCCCTGAATAGTGCACTGAAAACTGCAGCTGGGAGCATTTATTTGGTTTGCTTTCCCTCATAAATACTGATTCTAGTTGAGATTTTCTAGGAAAAATAAATCAGAAAAACAGAAAACTGGGACTGCATTATATTTCTATTAATTAAACAATATCTTACCTTAGAATCTAGTTAAAAAAAAAAATTACTTGGTACTTAGAGTGTCCGAAAAAATAACAATGTCATCTGTGAGTTGAATATAAAAATCAGGCAAATGGGACCAGTGCTTTGGGAGGGTTTTGTTATTTATAATAACAAATTAATAACAATAACTGTTTTTACATTTATTTTAATAAATGGCATTTTGTATAGTTATAATCCATTTAAAAGAGAATTTAATAATACAGGCTTAGTTGACAAAGACACTCAATAAACCTATAATAATTAACACATGTTGTAGATGACGATTTTGGTAATATATGGCGTCAAGTGTGAAAGGCTCATTTACGACACAAGGAGAAGTAAAATAAAAAAAAAATCATTTTACACTATTTATAGTCAGGCGCCTCTGCTCTACTAACCCACTAGTGTTTGGGGTCCTTGGCCTGAATAACAAAAAGACCCCTGGTCCGATAAAGTTAGTTCGGCCTTTGGATTTATAGCACCCCCTTGAGGACAGTGATGGAAAACCGGATGCTTCGTGTTTACACTTTATTAAAACTCCTGCACATAGTCATACCCTTTCAAAAAAACGAGTAACGAAGAAATAAGTTAGATACAGAAACATTTCCGTTATTTTACTGATAAAAGTCCGAAAGTAAATAGAAATGCACCGAAACAAAATCTCTAACGGTCTAAAAAAAAACAAATTAGGACGATATCTTACTTTTCATAGGACAACTCTTCGTCTATGCAGAAACAGTGTCTCTCGGAGGTGCTCTTCAGCTTCTGCTGGAGAATGGCGAAGTACAGTTGATCTGAGAGGGAGAGGAGAAACAGGAGAGGGTGGGTGAACACGAACAGGCAGAGGCGCATACTTGATTTTGTTTGAACACCTGTGTTTACTCTCACGATACCAAAAGCACCTAAAAATACAATTAAACATCTTCGTATACACTATTAAAACACGACTAAACCCACCTCTGATGAATTCGACACATCTTGGCCAACCATCGTCCAGAGTCGTCTTCCTCACGGTTCTAAACATGTCGTTTTAAAGCGAAACGTAGTTTTTCCTCAAAAATACTTGTGCATGCTATGGAAAACTAGCACAGTGAGTCGTATTTAAACTGTTTTTAGTTGTTTTAACAGCGTCCGAGCAGCTTGTGGCGCTTTTAGGGCAGGAGAAAGTCGCAGAGGGGGTTGAGGAGTTTTTTTCCGTGCTGAAGTGCGCACACTGCTAAAAATGACATGGCCCTGACCCCGCCCAAATTGATATTTGTGAAACGCTATTGGCTGAAAGAGAGAAAGCTCACTCAATGATTGGAGAGTCTAGCTATCAGTCACGCCTCTTTCAGTTTAAAGTTCTCAGCCTGAGACACATGATAGGGCAACGGGAACGGAGCCCAAGCGATTGTGAGAAAGACGTCGCAGCCAGTCAGATTTGTAGATTACACTCGGACCTCCTTTCTTGACTCGGATTTAAACCTCTTCAGGAACCAAAAACGGGATTAACTCTGAACCAAATAACTACATCATCCTTACACGATCTTAGATAGCGGGTTTACCGTAATTTCCGGCGTCAGCGCACCTACACAAATACAGTACATTTACTCCTCATGTAAAAGAATAAGGAAGACACAAAAGACACAGCAATAAACCTGGTACAAAGTTCAAGTTAACTGGTCAATGCCAGCTTTCAGTGGTTGGTGGTTTGAAGAGCATCAGTTTGAAGCCTTGGTGATTTTTTTGGGTGGAGCTCATATGTCCAAACAGTGAGTGTATGGGTTTTCTTCTGCAATCCAGAACCATGCAGGATTTGGATGATATACCTTCCTTTGTCTGGAGCAGATAGAATGCTTGAAGGCCTTCACTTTGGCCCAAAGGTAACCTTTGCCGTTGGTGTGTAACCTTTAAGATTTCACCCCCTGGGATAGTTCGAATCCCTCTTAGGCCTGTTTTTTTTGCAGTGGGCTCTCCTGCAGGGAGGTAGGGTATGGTGCAATGTGATTTGGATGGCAGTTGTGGAGACTGCTGGCCCGTGACTGATGAGCAGATGAAAATGAATGGAAGCATAAATGCTTGAAAACAGAAAGCTACTATCTGTTGCCAACACACTATCCATGTGGCAGTTCAAGTACTTTGGCTGGAGGCATTTTTTATAACATGTTATGACTGTTCAATGTGGGCATGTCATCTTATTATGTCCAGGACTTTCCATTATGTGATGTTTATCAGCTCCAGTCTGGTACTATTCTCACTATTTATACACAACATTAAAAACGAAAAGAGGAAATGCGCTCGTGACTGTTTATTATAGTATATATGTCCCAAAATGTATCACTTTCAGTTGTAATTCTTACAAAACATATATACATGATGTACCATCCAATGAAAGACATAGTAATGTCTTAAGGTTTATGAAAAAAAAAAAGATTTTAAAGATAAATTAATTCACGAGTTAGTGGGGTTTTTGGAGCTAGCCCCTACTGGTCAGAAGTGGTAATGCAGCATTACCATGGCTGGTCATTGGCTATGCTTTTTGGCAAGCTTTACAAGCCCTAATAGAGTGAAAAACCTAAAAGAAACATTAGCAAAGTTTTATTATTTTATTATTGCACATTTTATGAAATTATTCCATATCATTAATTATTTTATTATTATTTCTTAAATTTACAATTAAATAAATGTACATCTACCCTGTCACAATACAGAAGTGGCTCCAAAAATAATTTAAATAATAAATATGATGACCTATGAACAGTACAAATACAGTAATTTATAACTTATATATTTTTAATATTCCATAATTTCTTGACACTTTATTTTTAATTCGTTTAGACTTTTGATTTTATTTTATTCAAGTGCAAATGTTAAAAACACATATTTTAACTAGAGATACAAACAGATGGGAATGCCTTAAGAACAAATTCTAGGGCATCAGTGTGTGTGCGCACCATATGTTTGACCACCAGCTGACCTGGTTTCATCGGCAGAATATACCCAGATCGATCGACCTCTACCCGAGTGTATCTAAAGTCTACATGTGCCATAGGCAGCTGATGTCACAGTGTGTGTGTTGGTGTGTGTGGGGCATCTCACCTGTGATCTCCATGTAAACATCAGAGTTCAGCTCAGCCTCCGAGCCGCTGTTGTTGTGGGCTGAGCAGCGCTTCTTCCTCCACTCCGCTCGTCTCCTCTCGCTCTTGCGCTTCATTTTCTCTTCAGGGCTTCAGGCTGGTGGACGACATTCCTGAGCAGCGTCACCAAACCGCCTGCCCTCAAGATGCAGCTCCTCGGTTCTCTTCCCCTCTCCGCTGGTTCTGCTGCTGTTGTTGTGGTGGCTGTTCTTGCAGCCGGACTATGGCATGGTCCGGCTCTGCGCTGCAGCAGATGATACGCATTCGTGCATCTGCCTGGGTGTGCGTGGTTGCGTGAGTGTGTCGACAGAAAGAAGGTCTGCTGCTGCTCCAGCCTCTGTGGTGACGTCGATAGACCAGAGCTGCTCCCAGCTTTGTGAACCTCCAGTCTGTGACGTAGCAGGATTAAATACCCAGTGAGTCCAGTCTGCGACTTTGCCTTTGCTCAGTAGCAGTGCTGTACTTGCAAATAGGTATATTATATTATACAAAAAATATAAATATATACAAATATACATGCACATGTGTGTATAAACAGTATATGAGTGTATACAGTATGTACATATACATGTTTATATGTGATATGTAGAGAGTATGTGCATATACATGTATATATGTACATATATTATATTTGAAATTTCATATATGTACATGCTCCCAGCTTTGTGAACCTCCAGTCTGTGACGTAGCAGGATTAAATACCCAGTGAGTCCAGTCTGCGACTTTTCTTTGCTCAGTAGCAGTGCTGTACTTGCAAATAGATACTGTATATTATATAATACAATAAATATAAATTTATATATATACATGTACATGCGTGTATATACAGTATATGAGTGTATACAGTATGTACAAATATATGTGTTTATACTGTATGTGATATGTAGAGAGTATGTGCATATGCATGTATATATGTACATATAAATGTGTATATATGGATATATTTGAAATGTCATATATGTACATGCACATGAACATGTGTATATACTGTATGTAGGTATAAATGTACATATAAATGTGTGTATATATGTATGTATGTACATGTGCATGACAGAACATTTATTTCTGCGACTACAAAGTAATAAATCATTTTTTGCGGACACAGATCAACAAATTCACAGCAGTAAATACAGCCTTAAATTCCCAAAGGAAACTCTGGGGGGAGCAGCTTTGTTTCTGTGTTATTTACAGGGTAATAAATACTGTAATATAAATAAACAAGGGTGGAGTAACAAGAAAGAAAAAGACACATTTAGTCCATCTGCAAACATCGTGGCACCAATATGATAACAAGAGAACATTACCAAAATTACTAAAATTAAGACAATGAAAATGTCCTTGCAGGTTAACAACAGAAACAACAGCTCCTTCCTTTGTGCTCCTTTCTATGTACATGTACAAAAGCACTGATTAAAATGTGATCTTATAAGGAAATGTGACCAATATCTCTTTGAAAACAAGCAATTGTTATTGGGATACATTCTGTGTTTAAACAATTTCAGTATACCCTGGATTTCTGTACAATTTAATTTTTAAATAATAATTAATAATTAATAAATCATTACAGTACATGACCTTATGATTAGCCTCACTCACTCGGAAAAATTGTGACAAAAAAAAATAGCCATTAATAAAAAGGCAAAAAGCTACACAGGCATTATTAGAATTTTGATTGCATAATAAATAGAAGTAATAAGCAGACCTCAGATTGGGTAAAATAATAACCTTAACTATAGGACCAATGGCAGTACAGAGCAGCTTATATGTGCACAATCTTTGGCTTGTTGCTAAAGTCCAGAGTCCGTTGAAGACCAGCGAGCTGGAGGAGCCAGTTGATGGGCATGTGATCCAGACGGTTCATGTCAAAATGACAGAAATGAACTTGAGAACCTGGACAAAGAAGATAGAGTGAAGACAGTTACAGGCTGATCAATACCTGAAAGTGAAATATCTCGCTGATGAGGCGTTTAGAGGATATAACAACAGCTGACCTGGTCCTGCGATGATGGACCCGCCTTGTTGATATAGGTCACCTTGAAAGTCAAATATTGGGCTGGTCATCGCCCTCCATATAGTCTTCATTTGGCCCAGTAAGACACCAGACTTCACATGGGGACTAGGACTGGCTGAGAATACAGAGATGAGTTCATGGATAAAGATGCAGAAACATCCTGTGTGTCTAATTAATCTCACTCATTTGGTGTCAGTAATGTCAGTTGTTGTCAGTAATGTCAGTTGTGTTACCAGACTGGGTGAACTTCTCTTCCCTCTTCATTCCAAACTTTTGAAAAATACATCTTTCTGGGTCCACATAGATTTCATGAGGATATCCAGTCTGTTTGCAGAAGGGCTAGAAAATATGCATATAATGAGCAATTGGGCCTTTACGTCAACATTATTTTGTTACTTAGGTAATAAAGGTATGGCAATTGTTAGAAATACAGTATCATGCAATACAGCTGATAGATTACAACTGATTAAGTTTACCTCACACCATTACCATATCATAGATGTTGTCCGTACCTCTATGTGTTGATATGAAGATTGACCAATCACGATAAGTCGAATGTCGGCATCCTGAAACAACAGCATCGCAACATTGAGGAAATGGCTTAAGAAAAATAACAGCATTGTTTTTTCAATAGAAATCTCTTGGCAGTTATTATTGAATCCTTTACTAACCCTGGATGTGAATATTTAATTTAGAGTAATTGTTTACAACTGTTTGCTGTTTAAAACTGAGTTAAACATCTCAAGACTGGAAGTACGGCAGCAACTTTGGCGAAACGGGGGCATTGTGTCATCTGAGGAAAAACAATATAAATTTTACAGAGAGATATTAGAGATATCTGATATAAACTTCTACAGATATTGTCATTTTATTTCTAATATCAACTTATACCGATATATGCAGCCATTTATCCTTAAAACTGAGGTAAATTATCAAAAATCGCAGCACTTCTGATGTTGGACTTTCATTATTGTGGGGAAAAAAAATATCGGTTTCTATATCGATCTTCTACATTATCGGAGAAAAATAAACAATATTGCTCACGTGATATATTACGAATATGACGTAATTACGCTAATGCCGGGGCGCTAATGTCGGGACAACACTGGCCTACCAATACTATTGGGCATCCCTTATATGTATCATATTATTGGCTGTCCGATATTATCGGACATTCTTACCTCCAGTGCTTCTTTAGGTATTTTGGCCAAATCGTCCACATACTCCTTACAACTGTAGCACAAGAAGCTCTGCAGGAAAACACAGTTACAACAGGTCAATAGGCTGAAGAGCTCTATATAGTCTACAATATTAAGGCTTGTGTTTTACACCCAAATCAAGCTCAGTTAAATGGAGATACACTACATAACAAAGACGTGTTCTCGCAAATAGTAAAAATACAACCGGAAATGATGTAAATATCAAAACTTTGCACCAGGTTTCAGCATAGAGAGGTCTCGAACATTCGGGAGGAACTTCATTCTATTCCATAGTGGAGGAAAAGAAGGATAAGACCCTTCAAATTCAGTGGTTTAAATCTATAAATATATTTTTGTTATACTCCACCAAAAAAAATAAATAAAAATAAATAAAAAAATAGGCGAAACTGTTCTCCTACCCGCACGAATACAATCACCGCCTTCCTGTCTTGGTGTAACTTCTTAAAGGGGAGAGCGACTCCCCGACGGTCGTAGACTAAACAGTTTTCCACGTCTTGTAGTCGAATGTTGACGGGGGAGCTCCGTCTCTCCAGCTCCTCTTTGGTTATTTGTCGTGTTATTGGTGAAACAACGTCAGCCATATTTTTACCCTGACGCTTCCCGGGGTGGCGCCGCTATTTTTGGAGCTGCAGTGTTCCAGGGCGGAGGAGGCACAGCGGGAACATTCACGCTGAGATTCTGTGTTTTGTTAAATGACGACACATTCTGGTAGTAAATAACTCAACACGACAGCTGAGGTTTACTGTTCGAGAACAACTTTATCATAACAAGAATAATTGAACGTGTAAACACACCAGAAAGACAGACTTATACCATATAACAGCATTGGTATACGACAGTCTACTTTAAGACATTTTATTTTAGTCTGCTATCGATTGTTTAATATGTTTTGTTACGTTATTTACTGCATATTATTTTATTTTACAGTGTTACCATTATGTAGTATGTTATAACACTGTACTTCTTCATACTGTTCCACATAAAACATGAAATAATCACTTTTATTGGTAATTGTATTGATTTTTTCATCCCAACATGAATAACCATAATAACTAAAACAACAATAATAAAATAATAGTAACAACAACAACAACAATTATCGTCTTCTCCTTTCAGCTTGTCCTTTTAAGGGTTGTCACAGCAAGTCAACATTTTCATCTCCCCCTGTCCTCCCCATCTTCTACTCTGTCTCCAACTACCTCCATGTCCTCCCTCACTGCATCCATCAATCTCCTCTTTGTCTCCTACCTGGTAGCTCCATCTCTAGGATCATTCTTCCACCATGTCCAAACCATCTCAATCTGTCTTCTCTAGCTTTTTCTCCAAACCTTCCTGTCTGTGTTGTCCCTCTAATCACCTCATTCCTGATCCTATCCATCCTTGTCTCTCCTGAAGAGAACCTCAGCATCTTTAACTTCTCCACCTCCATCTTTGCCTCCTGTATTCTACATATTGGTAGTCTACAACTGTCCTGTAGACCTTTCCAATAAAGATTAAATTCATTTTTTGTCACAATAATACACTGCTGTGATAATTCACTGCTCTCACGCTTGAGACTTTCTTCACCGTCGCCTGTTCTAATTCTAAAACGTCCTCCTCGGCTTCCGTCGCTGAGTTCTGTGGTGCGGAAGTGTTGTCCTCCAGATCAGAGCAGCAGCTTGAGCAGCTGCAGAACCACAGAGCCACAGCTTCGTTGGTCTCCTGGAGCAGCACCTTTCACTGCACCCCCGTCTCTATGCTCAGCTCCGGTCCGCGCTCGTCTCCGTCGTGGATCGCAGCAGTATTATGTGAGCACCGCCCGCATTGTGGCAGCGCCGTGTGAAGTGGTAAGGAGATGTTTGATGTTGGAGCTACGGCTAACTTAGCATTCAGTGATGGAGCCAGCTAGTCTGTCACAGAGCTGACCCAGGGTACCGACACAAACGTGTTTCACTTTCCCATCTGACTGGCGAATGACGACGCGAGCCGGCAGGCTGTCACCAAATTTGGCGAAGAGCAGTCGTCACTTCCAGACTGCTTTGTCTGTCTGTGTTTGTGTTTACATGCTAATGACCACCTGCTCACTGTTTACATCTTTGTTTTCATTAGACAGTCTGACACCGCGTCGCTGTTATTCCGTTTATGGGTTTAGTAATACACTCTCAAGTACAATGTAGTTACTGTACAGTGTACTTTACTGAAGACGACTAAACAAACGTGTACTAGAACAACAATGCACATTAATGTGTTCTAACACTGGTAATGTAATTATTTTACGAGAGTTGCCGAGTACTAAGTCAAGTTTTTTATTATATTAATTTCGAACGGAATGTATATTTATATTTTGTTTGATTAAGATGTATTATTATAGTTAATATTATTATTTTTATTTTTATAAACTGTTCAGAGTAATGGAGACTCTGGTAGAAAGACACAGGCAGGATGGAACAACAGGAGAAAAGAGTCAGGAATGATCTGTGATAGAAGATTGTCAGGTAAGGTCAAGGTAAAATCTTACAGGACGGTTGTGAGACCAGCCATGATGGATGAGTTAGAGACGATAGGAATAGGCAGAAGACAGGAGGCAGAGCTGGAGGCGGAGGAGTTGAAGGTGCTGAGATTCTCTTTAGGAGAGACAAGGATGGACAAGATCAGGAATGAGGTGATTAGAGGGACAACACAGACAGGAAGGTTTGGAGAAAGAGCTAAAGAAGACAGATTGAGATGGTTTGGACATGTTCAGAGGAGAGACAGTGGATACATTGGTAGAAGAATGATCCTAGAGATGGAGCTACCAGGTAGGAGACAAAAGGTAGATTGATGGATGCAGTGAGGGAGGACATGGAGGTACTTGGGAGTTAAGTAGAGTTGAGGAGACAGAGGACAGGGGGAGATGGAAATTGTTGACTCACTGTGGCAACCCCTGAAAAAAGGGACAAGGCAAAGGGAAAAGATTATTATTATTAATGAAGTTTTAACCTTGATCTGCACAGAATGGCAGATACTAAACTAATGTTATGCCCCTCATCAAGTGCTTCCCCTCCGTCTACATCACAGATGTCAAACAAATTTGGCCCGCAGTTTAATCATATGTGGCCCACAAGATCATAGCAAATGTGTACTACAGTGGGCCTTCCTGTGTGTAGCCCTTATATACTGGCGGAATTTGCAGTATTAGCCATGCATGAAACAAATACTGCTAATGTGTGTGTTATTTCTATTTTAATTGAATGTGTGTTGATAGTATTAAGCTTTAGAAGTTCCAGGTTCAATGTTTTTATATGAGAATATTGAGTTTGGCCCACAGTGAAACTAAGTTTGACACCATGGTCTACATAATGTCTACATAATTCCTCTATATATTTAGATATTTATTCTTCATTCTCCATTGGTTAATAACATGTACTGTATAGGTAGAGTAATAAATGTCTCATCAACTCATTTTTTTGACAACAGATTGTTTATTCCTAGGCACTATTTACAGCCTCATGAATCTTATGTTGTCTGAAAAAGCAGTCATTTTTCTTGTTGCATTTGGTGATGTTGTCCAAGCCTGGAGGCCCTGTGTTTTCCTGGCACAATTTTGATCATTAAAATAAAGAGCCTCATTAAAAAAAATCAGGTCACAACTGATTTTGTGAACTATGTCTTTGCCAACTTTGTTTTTGTGTTGAGGTTGGCTGAACAAATAAGGACCAGGGACATAGAATGTTGTGTCACAGACTGTAGTACATCTTGCAGCTATGGATCAGTGGATAAGGGGGTTAGTGTCCTACTGGTAGTTTTGAGGTTCAGTCCCTTATAAAGAATTTGAGATTTCATATTTTGATGACTAGTTATGGACAGCAAATAGACAGTTTTCTAGTTTATTGAATTGAAACTAAAGAACTTTTCTCCCTTTTACAGTTTCTTTGAGTCATCTATATGGGCCATCTTCTCTCGAAAAATGGTTACCGCCTGAAGAAGAGGACTCGCAAATTACATCACAAAAAGAAGAAGAAGAGGAACTGCTTCCTGCAGGGGCCTTGTATGCTGTGTTTCATCGTCCACAGCAACAGCAGCAGTTTTGACGACGACAACCACTCGGAGGCCGGGGCAAACGGCGGCGGCTACTGTCACAACGGCATCACTGGGATCAGTGTACCCGGCGTGGGCGGAGTCGGCATCGGAGCAGTAACTGCCACCAAGCTCACTGAGCGATACGCATCACTAACTTCTCCGGAGGACTGCTCCAAGTTTCTGTTGTCATCGAGAGAATTGTCCATTTGGGAAGGTCAGAAGAGAGGCTTGCTCTCAGCTGTTCCCGCCAAGCTCATCCCTCCACCCACTCTGTTTAGAGGTGCTGGGGTGTCAGTGACGGTGCCCATCCCTGTTCCTGTGCCCGGCTGCACCGGAGACTACACTGAGATGGTGAGAAGCTGAATTATTTTTGTCTTGATAAAATGTTTTATTAGGAAATCCTGGGATTATAGGACGTTTATGAGAAGAAAACCGTTATTCTTCATTGTCCTCTCACACATTAAATTAACTTTGTATGTGATATTGGTAGATCCTGGAGGTTGCTGGGAAATCTGTCGTTTTGATTTGAATTCTCTATGTTGGCTAGCGTGACATTTGACGGATTTTGGCAGGTCTGCAAGAGGAAGTGCTCCGAGGTGCAGAGGTGCACCCCCTGTAAGCAGCCACGCTGTGCCTTTGTTGCTCCTGATGGAGGCCTGGAGAACAGAGGAGTGGCAGGAGGCGGAGGAGAAACCTCCTCCAGCCCCGAAGCTGGCAACTGCCATCTTTCTCTCTGTCCACTTCCCTCCTCTTCCTCGGCCTCCTCCTCCTCATCCTCTTCTCCCTCTGATGGCAGCTGCGGGTTAGGTCTTCACGCTGACCTGCCGCACAGTTCAGACTCATCTCCTTGCTGCCTCAATCACTATGAAGAAAATCAGAGCAGAAGTTCGGATGCTGCTGATCATCTAAGTATCAACCACCTGCCTTCCTCCATCCTACTTAAGGTAAGACAGCAGTCATTTGTATAC
The DNA here is from genome assembly GCA_016785265.1 of Paraplagusia blochii. Taxonomy (NCBI): domain Eukaryota; kingdom Metazoa; phylum Chordata; class Actinopteri; order Pleuronectiformes; family Cynoglossidae; genus Paraplagusia; species Paraplagusia blochii. Next base: position 110,776 of record JAFBJS010001679.1, on the reverse strand, counting down.
CTCAGGCATGTGCAAACTTAGGCCCGGGGGCTGGATAATTTATTTATGTTATCATTATACTTCTGCCTTTCCCTGCAATAAAGCGTTTCCCCAGTTGATGATGTCATAAAAGTATTAGAAATGTAGGATTTTAGGATTTATACACAACTTTCCCATCCCCTATATCTTATCTAATGAATTTTTTTTGCCCTGAACTCGGGCCTATGTCTTTCTAAAAAGTTTTTTGCCCATGACTGGTCTCCTGCTTGCCAACCTGTCTGTCTGTCTATCAATCAATCAATCAATCAATCTATCTATCTATCTATCTATCTATCTATCTATCTATCTGTCCGTCCAACTATCTGTCCGTCTATCTATCTGTCCGTCTATGTATCCGTCTCTCTGTCCGTCTGTCTGTCCATCTGCCTGTCCATCTGTCTGTCCATCTGTCTGTCCATCTGTCTGGCAGGCCCAGCAACTATATCTATAATCTCTAATCTATAGCTACATATCTATACATTTTATGAATATATTGTATCTACAAAGTTCTTATCTTGTCTTATCTTATTGTTCTCATTTCTTTCATTTATTACTAAATGTAATTACTCAATTGCCTAATATTTACCAACTGCAAAAAAAAACAAAAACAAATCTCAAAGTTGATTATTGTAGTGAATTTCTTAAGATTATTTCCTGTTCTGGAATAAATTAATTTTCTTTTCTTTCAGGTGCTGTCCCATTTGACAGTGAAGGAGCGTTGTCTCGCTGCTTCTCTGGTTTGTAAATATTGGAGGGACCTCTGCTTGGATTTCCAGTTCTGGAAGCAAATCGATCTCAGTGGCTTACAACAAGTAAATGCATCTGAGGATTTATTGCAGAAATATGACAGAGAGATAGTGTAGCCTCTTTGTTCTCTCGATTTTACTCCTATTTTTACCATCATGCCTAAGACAAATGTCCTCCTGTGTCTCTGTGTTCTTCCTGTCCCTCAGGTTAATGATGAATTGCTGGTGAAAATAGCTTCACGGAGGCAGAACGTGACAGAGATTAACATTTCTGACTGCAGAGGAGTCCACGACCACGGTGTGTCCTCCCTGGTTGCCAACTGTCCCGGCCTGCAGAAGTACACCGCATACCGCTGCAAACAGCTGGGAGACACGTCTGTCTCGGCCCTTGCCACACACTGCCATCTGCTGGTGAAAGTGCATGTTGGCAACCAGGACAAATTAACGGATGACGCTCTGAAAAAGGTAAAGAAGGATTTTTTTTCACTGTCTCCTCACAGTGGTGTTGACATGTCCTTTCTGTCTGAGATTGGATTTTTTTTTATCTTCGTACTTCTAGTTGGGGGAGTACTGCAGTGAGCTGAAGGATATTCACTTGGGTCAGTGTTACAATATCACAGACGAAGGCATGGTGGCTTTGGCGAAAGGATGTCCCAAACTGCAGAGACTCTACCTGCAGGAGAACAAACTGGTCAGTCCACGTGACTCTGTCGTCACACTTTTATTTTCTATCTTTCTTGTATCTTTTTGTTTGTTTGTGTGGAGCTGGTTTGATTTATATCGAGCACAAACAGCTTTGTCGCTTTATTTTTGGATAAAATGGGATTTATTTAAGACTGAGGAAATGTCAGATAATGGTAAAAAAAACAGGATCAAACATCTATAACACCACCCGTTCAGCACACTTCCATCTCCGCGACAACACACACCAACCCTCCCTGACCCCCTACATCACCGTCGTCCTCAGAGCTTTTTTTTGGCCACCCCCAATAGTCACTTCATAAACTCCAACTGATCCAGGATGCAGCCGCCTGCATTATCACTAGGACTCCAACCCAACATTACACCACCCCTTTGACACCTTCACTGACTCTCTATAAAATACCACATCCGTTACAAACTACTTCTCTTTACATACATGGCCATTCACAACCTCGCCCCTCCATAAATATCTGATCCTATAAACATCATCACCCTCACTTGGTTCTTGAGCTCCTCTACCTCCATCCACCTCTCTGTGCCACCTGCCTGCACCAAAAACCTCTTCCAAAAGAGAAGATGCAGGAAAAAGAGAAGACAGGAAAGTTCTTAAAAGGTGAAAAAACTGATGACATGGCCCCTTTCCTTACCCGATCTAAACCCTATTGAGAACTTTTGGTCCTTTTTAAACAGGAATTGTACAGTGAAGGTAAACAGTTCACCTCCCTGAACAGTGTCTGCAAGGCTGTGGTTTCAGCTGCACAATGTTGATTCTGACCAGATCAAGAAACTGAGTGACTCGGTGAATGGGAGGCTTGTGGTTTTCATGTAGATATTCTTTTAAAAGTGATGCCAAAACTTCACTTTTATGCTCAAGTGTTCCAGTTTCAGGTTCTGTTCACATTGTGAGTTCACATTGAGTTCTGTAGTAACAGTAACAGAATTAGTAGTATGATCATATATATATTAGCTTATATTAGGTAAGGTTTTCTGACCTTTTCCAATAAATACTGTTTACAATTGCATGCATTTCTTAAATGACAATATATATTGCAGTGTCATGCATACTTTTTAAGAATTATTTGTATACATGCAGGGAATATATACACATTTGCTTTGCATCATCACTCAGTCTATGCACTTGCTTTGGCAGAGGTGTACAACATTTGGGTCCTGGGTTCCTGAAGGTTCCGGGCGGAATAGTGGCTGAATTTCTAAAATAATAATTACTGACACATCAGACCGGTATTAGAGTATATACTGTATATTTTATAGGGGGGTGCAAATTAATCGTTTTGGATCCGTTTGGATCGAACTGAACCGAATTGGATTGAACTGGATAGATCGTTTAATATTTTTATGAATCGTTCCTGAATCGGATCGTAGCCTGTGAATCGAGATATGAATCGGATCATTATGTGAGTGAATCGTCACACCCCTAATTTACACTATATATATATTAAGGGTGTGCAAATTAATGGTTTTGGATCGGTTTGGATCGAACTAAACCAAATCGGATCGAACTGGATTGATCGTTTAACATTTTTTATGAATCGTTCCTGAATCGGATCGTAGCCTGTGAATCGGGATATGAATTGGATCGTTATGTGAGTGAATCGTCACACCCCCAATATTTAACCAATTTTGCACATCACCCTAATATATAGCTTGCTTGCCGACAGAAAAATAGCACTGTCCCCTCGGCAGATTTTAGTTAAAGCTGCGAGTGGACAACACAGTACTTAAAACTTCATACGCTGCTCTGCTGCTATTAGCAACATGGCCGTTCCTCCAACATCTACTTTTTTTTTTCTCCTCCCACCCGTAGCGTTTCCTCAGAACAGAAAAGGGTGGCACTACTTTAAGGCACTAGATGTCACTATATTTCAACTTCTGAAAAGCAGCAGCTTGTTGACTCGGCTGCTGATCATTGCATTTCTTCCCCTCCTCGACCTCATTGTCACTGTAATTTTCACCGTGCATCGACTTTTGTTACAGTAAGAGGACATTAATTAGGAGCGACTGTTTTTCTGCCCCCTATCACCGAGGTCTGCCCTTATTTTACTAATCACCCCCCCGCCTCCCTCCCCTCCCTTCTTTCCCTGCAGTCACTTTTCTTTGCAGCCTGTAAGTAATCACGACCTTGACGAATTGCTCCACTTAAGTAGTTAACAATAGCCGGGTTTGTTCAAACTCTATTTATCAAACTAATCTTGTATGAAATTAACATTTACCTCTCGGTGAGAGATGAACATTTGCCACTGATAACACTTTCTGCTCAACTGTATCCCTCGCGGTCATTTTTCAGCTGTGAGATCATCGCAGTTATTTTGGCTCGCTGTCATGATGGTGGAGAGAAATGGGCTGAGCCTATATGGGAATTGTTATGTCTAGGAGCTGTGGTTGCTTGTCCTAAAATTGTCATTAGGTTTGCCAGAAATTGAGTCAACCCAGAAACTTGCCATGTCTCGCAGGACATTCATTTTATCTGGAAAAAAAAAAGGGAAAAACATCCTTTAACATCTCCGGGAAACCACATATGATTTTCTTTAATCACAATTTCCAGACTATTTTGTCTGAATATGTAGACACAGCAACTTCAGACGCTGATGTTTGGATCTCTGCTCTCATTTAGAGTTAACCTTCAGATGATACAGACTCTTGGCTCGGCTGCAATGATTATGAATATTATATCACATGAGGTATAAAGAATTTAAGAGGTTATCCAAGCTCTGGCAGAACTTTGATCATCTCATCTCCTCTGTCCTCCTCTCTCCCCCAACTCCCTTCTCCTCGTCCTTCTCCTCCTACTTGTTTTCCTCTCCTGGTCTTTGTGGTTCACTGCTCCTGCCTCTGTCTGGTCTAATCAATCTCAGATGATGATGAGCCGTTCACTCACTCTGATCTGCTCCTTTTTCCTCCTCCTCCTCCTCCTCCTCCTCAGAAATTAAATAATTGAATGGCCACAGGATTTTTTTTTCTGTGTGGTCTTGCCTCGTGCGCACACACATACATTTTCCCTGCCTTCTGCCTGCTGTGGTTGCGGTTGGAGTTCCATGCTGGAGGGTTTTTTAAAACATTTTTTCTTCTCTTTGTTAAGTCCAGATCCGGCTCTGTTGATGGTTACCCTGATTTTGGAGGAGACGCTTCTGTTTGAGCGTGTTCAACTGAAAACAAGTTCGTGATCATGTTGATGATATTACAGTCTGCTGATGTTGGTCAACCTCTCCACCAGTTTAAACCAGCAATGGCAAACTATGGCCCAGGTGTCAGATTCAGCCCGTTCAGCTTCAGAAATCCGACCCACCAAACATCTCTAAACTGTATTATTGGTTTGTATTGTGAATATAGGTCTATTTTTTCCTGCAATGCCCACATTTTCCCTATAGGTGTCAGGAGAGAAGGGTAAAAGCACTTAAACATTTGACTGAGGACAAGTTGTGAGTACTTCTCATGTTGGCAGTACTTTTTAAATAGTGGGGCACGGTTAGGTGCCAAGGGGTGGCATGAGGGACTTTCAGTGGAGTTTGGCACGCTGGAAAGAAGTATAATAAGACGCCTCCAGTCACTAGGTGGCAGCAACTCATACATTTGTTATACTTTTCGCAATACTTTTTCATTTCATCTGTGTTTTTGAGGGAGAACGTAAGTGAGAACTGATGGTTTAAGGCAGTGTTTTCCAACCTTTTTTTGCGCCACGGACCGGTCAAATGTCTCGCACTATTTTCATGGACCAGTCATTAAGTTGTGGCAGATAAATACCCTTTAATGAAATTCAATTTCTGGTGTTCTGAAATTTTTTCCTACCTATAAAATCTTCCTACCCAAATTAACTGTGCATGGGCACAACATGGATTTCTCAAGTGTACCATGGCCTATAATGTTCTGCTACCAGACTGGTATAAAAAGTTAGAATCTTGTATCAATGACTCTGCATCATTTTATGTTTATTGTTGTTGTCTTCACTGAGAAAATATTTCCTAATCCAATATAGTTGCATTATTGATGGAATCCTAGCCATTCTATTGGTCAGTTCTTTTGTTGATATGGGTATGGATCAAGTGGAAGTAATAGACAGATGGCGCCAAAAGGAAACATTATTTCTCTGAGGCCCTGCACCAATCCATCCACGGGCCGGTACTGGTCCCCGGGCCAGTGGTTGGGGACCAGTGGTTTAAGGTATTGTTTCCCAAAGACTGGTTTGTGACCCACAAGTGTGTCGTCTTGAATCATGTTTTCTTAGTACTTTTTTGCTGGTTCAAATAATGATTTTTGTTGTTTAGAACTTGAGTGAAACCTATTATTCAGATATCACGTAGTCAACAGTAAAATATTCTCATCAATGTTCAATATTGATTTAAGGCAAATGTGTTTTTGGACATGAGTCACGTAGGTTGGTGACTTTTGAATTATGGGTCCCGAGAAAAAAGTTTGTGAAACACTAGTCTAAGGTTATAGCTTTGTGTTCTGTTGTTTGGCACCTTTTCTGTTTTTTTTTATTCCAAATGTTGTGAAATTACAACATTTGTCTTGTTCTTTATCTTCTGAAGTGTTTTTCCTTTTCTCCCACTCATTCATATTCTGCACTTTCCTCTACGTCAAAGGGCAAAGTCTGATTTAAAAAAAAAAAAAAAAAGAGAAGAAAATCGTAGCAAAATCTTCTTTTCCTCATCTCACTCCATTTTGCTGTTGAGGGGGAGTCGCTGCTGAGAGAGTTTCACTTCTGAGTTCTGTCAGTTTCTCATACCCGAGTGGTCGACAAGTTTTTAACTGCCAAAAAAAAAAAAAAAGAATCCTTCCTCTCTCCACACATCTGTATACGCCTGTAAGTTAACTGTCAGTGAAACACGTTTTTCCCTTTTTTATTTTCTTGCTCATGAAGCAAAAACTCTCTATCTGGAAAAAATATATCTGCTCTCCTGTCTTGTTAAAATCAAAGAGTGTGCATTTAATTTCCCTTGCAGAGCGATGGGAAAAAATTTCAAGCGGCTCATCTCTCCAGACATTCTCTCTCTCTCCCTCTGTTTTTCTCTCCTTTCGCTTCATTCTTCCCTCGCTCACTCAGTCAGAAACAGACACTTACACAGACGAAGACACGCTCAGGCCCTGATTATTTACAGTTTTAATTATTCCAAAATGTAGAAAAGTGCGTGGAGCTGCAGAGATGACCTAACATAGATCAGCATGTGCCCTCAATTTAGATATAATTACAACTCTGCGTGTAAAACCCCAGCCTCTTGCTCTTTCTGCTAAACCCTGTCTTCCGGCTATTTCAATTTTTCGGAATGTAAGAACGAGGTGATCATCAGAAGAGCTGCAGGAAATAAAAAAAAAAACAAAAAAAAAACTGAAAAGACAGATGCCCAGCGGCGTTGTTTTGACTGCTGGTCAGTGATGGACACCGTGTCTCTGACTCCCACACGTCTGTGGTCACATAGAGAGAATAGAGAACTCTGGTGCCTCAGCCCTAATTGTTCCCGACGTTGTATATTGACATTAGTCGACATAATTAGACGGGTTAGAGAGAGAGAGCAAAGACAAAGGAAGCGATAATGATGGCTGTCTGTTATTATGGGATCAACCTTTTGACATTATACACACACAAACATACACTAACACACACAGAGAGGGAGCGGTGGCTGCCAGCTGTACTGCAGTCTATTCCTGAGGCCAAGTTCACATATTTGACTGTAATTAGAGATAAACAGAACCACACTGACCAGCGACACACACACACGTGCATTGTCCACGTTCTTGACATGATCCGCTCCAATCCCCTCTGGTCTTCTAGAACCGGGTTTAAGACCCTTAATGACGTTTAATGCCAACTGTCGTATCGTGTATTTAGCTGCTAATGGCAGTGGATTAAGTCTGTCAGAGTCGAGGAACTTGCTGTGCTTTCATGTCACCATGGAACTCTCTAGTCCGTCCTTTGTCCACTCGTGTCCTCTGTCCATATAAAGTGTCCACATGTAGGTCGGGCCCACGTTTGAATTACCAGCTATAGAAACTTTTTAATTTCGCATTCTCTCGTTTGTCCACAGAGCAAAAAACAAGTCATTACACTTCAGAATCCAATATTTTTCCCCTGTAATGATTTTGTCCTTCACTTGTGTTATTTTTGCTCCTTATCTCTGCACTTCATGTTTCTATCTGCTGTTGTTTTCCCCTCTTGCTTTTATACAACATTTGATTCAAAGAAACTATAAATCTTTTAAGCAATAAATGACAGGAGACATCGTTAGCACTGCTGAGATACTGAGTCCTCATTTACATCAACAGTGTTTTAACAGGGACAAAAATGTTTATTTACATATTTATTGTCTGGCTCTAACCTGTGTCCTTAGTACAAGGGTGTCAAACACAGGGTCGGGGCCAAATCTGGTTCGCAGCGTAATTATATTTAGCCCCACAATATCATATCAGTATGGAGTCGGCCCACCAATAATATAGACCAGGTCTAGACCTGGTCTCAAACCCAAATAAATAACCGAACACCTTTCAGTGTTGAGTACAAAAGAAATATTGTAAAAAAAAAAAAAAAATCAGTTTCCCATAAATTCTGTGTAATACAACACTGAACCAGAAGGAGACTGTGGATCAGGGTTTTGAGAACTGTAGGATTTACCATAAATGTGGAGAACAAATCTATAAAATATTATAAATTCAACTTTCACATTAAGGTGGGGGCCACAAAATTTTGTTTCATGGGCTGCGAATGGTCCACGGGCCATGAGTTTGAAACCCATGACTTAGACCCTATAAGACTTGTAGGACCAAAATCACACTGCACCATACATCATACAGCCATCCAGTGGGATGTGAGCCCATTGAAAGCTATGTGGGTTGGAAAAGTTCTGTGCATCCAAACTGCA